>CAUYSK010082576.1:0-12200 GCA_963575035.1 Avahi laniger
ATATATAGAAAAAATTAGCCGGGCATGGTGGTGCATGCCTGTAGTCCCAGCTACTTGGGAGGCTGAGGCAGTAGGATTGCTCGAGCTCAGGAGTCTGAGGTTGCTGTGAGCTAGGCTGACGCCATGGCACTCACTCTAGCCAGGGCAACAAAGTGAGACTTTTTCTAAAAAAAAAAAAAAAAAAAAAAGAAATACATGATAGTAAGGAAAAAGTTCTGGTCATGAATTTATTGACTAACAAACCTCATAATTCAGTTGTGTGCTGAGGGAATATTCCTAACAAAATTACCTGACAAAATTTGTTTTCTAGTTTCCTGTCAAGAAAGTGCTCATACTGAGCAAAGTAAACAGGATAATCATGAAATTCAGGTAATTCAAGTAAAATTATATATGTGTGTGTGTATATGTATACACACATGTATATATATACACATACAAGTATATTTGTATGTCTATGCTACTGAAGGAAAAGGAATTTTCCTTGCCATCTTGAATTATACTACAATATTTCACTTAATTTTCCCTGTGTAGACACAACCACTATAACACTAACTTCTCACATAAATTCTACTTGAAGAATATAACTAAATCAACACTGAGAGCTAATTTCACTACAATTTTGATAGCTTTCCAAGTAATGAACTAGTTCTCAATCTACTCTCTTACCTAATTTCCTCAAATGTTTTGTAGAATGAGACAGAGTAGAAGCATTTAAAAAATGATGACATGCTAACTTTATCTTGCTTTATGAATGTTATAAATGGGGCCTTCACTAAAATGCATAAATCATTCTCTCTTGTGAGTCCCTAACTAGGCTTCTGTTTACCAGATGGAAGTATAAGGTGTAAATACATGCAGCATGTGGTTCAAATCCTGCTGTCAAGATTTTCATAAAGCTATATGTCTCTAAACTTCCCACCATAATCCAGATGTATTGGGTCCAGTCTTAAAAAAAATAACAAGACAGCTAACTACAGATATAAGTAAAAATCTGTTCTAGCTTCTTTATGAAGACTGCTTGAAATTTTTCATAATGATAGTTACAATAAAAAGCTGTACAGTTCCTTCAGAGTAGAGGAGAACAAAAATATAATAAAATAAAAAGCTATACAGCCACCATAGCACAGAGTTAGAGAATAGCAGGACCTGTCCTATGCTTGAAAATGACAGGTTACTTCTAAGCCTCAACCATCATGATCTGGAAGCTAGGTGATAGAGAAATCACCCATGTTAGGTCATAGGACACCTCCCGGCTAACAGAAGGCAAGACCAGGAAAATCAGACAGAGTTCCCTTTACACTAATCATTTACGAAGCACTGCTTTCCCAAACATTTTTTTACTTAATTCTTACTGCAACTCTGTGGTATATGTATTATTGCTCCTGCTTTTCAGATGAGGAAAATAGGACCCTAAAAACTTACATGACTTACCCAGTGTCATCACTGCTGCTAATTGATAGAATGAACTTTTGCATCCAGTTCTTCATATGCCAAATCTAGTGCTTTCCCACAACATCACCATCTAGTTATATCTAACAAGCTTAAGCTCCTAAGGGCTTTTTAAATTTTGTCTTTGCTCACTCAGATCACATTTCTCAAGCCAGATCAAGTTCAACACCCCTGTCAAGAAAGACTATACAGTACTATATGAGTGGCAGACAGCATGATACTTGATAATGAATTGGACTGTCCTTTCTAAGATCTCCAGCCCTGAGACATACTGCCAGGATAAGAATATGGCCTTAAATGAATGAATGTCATCTCCTGAACCCCTTCAGGCAGATGCAAAAATAATTTGTTTTATAAAAGAGGAGGAATCCTATTTTATTCTTTGACTCTCATGGCTTTTTTTTCTTTCAGCTACTTTATCTGTTAAAATCTAACCTATTGTCTTGAGACAATTTCATTAAAACAAAATAAAACTAACATCCACATACTTTATTCCAATGTCATACTCTATATTCCAATCTATCCTTTAGAAGTCAGATGCAATCTCATATTTTTCACAAAATATCTTCCCATAACTCTAATTTTCCAAGAATTAAAGAAGAAAATATCATCTCCACCTGAAGAGTGTTAAACTTGGTATCAATTGAGCATAACACAGTTACATAAGAGAAAATATTCTTTCCTCATTACAACTTCTAAAATATCTTGTATTATATACTATTACATTTATATTATTAATAAAATTATCCAAAGCTTAAAAATAAAGCCAAAGGAAGATAATATTTACTTTCAATGTAATACTGGAGCATTGGCTAGCAGTTCCCCCAAGGATTACTTGACCATCTGTAGAAGTGTTTCATTGTTTGTTTGCTGCTCAAGGGACCAAACAATGTGAAGTTACATGTTATCTTATAGATTTTTAACCAGTGAAAATTCAAATAATCAAGAAGAAACAGAAATCCTAAACAGATCAATAATGAATTGTGACACTGAAACAATACTAAAAAAAAATTTCACAATAACAAAAAAAATCCAAGACCAGACAGATTCATAGCAAAATTCTACCAGACCTGCAAAGAAGTGCTACCTATTTACTAAAACTGTTCCATACATTGAGAAGGAAGGAATCCTCCTTAAATCATGGTATGAAGCCACCCTGATACCAAAGCCAGAAAATGACATAAAAAAAAAAGAAAACTATATACCAATATCCTTTATGAACATAGATGCATAAATCATCAACAAAATACTAAAAAAGCCAAATCCAACATCACAACAAAAGGATAATTCACCACAATCAAGTGAGTTTCATCCCAGGGATGCAAGGATGGTTCAATATATATAAATCAATAATTGTAATTCACCACATAAACAAAATTAAAAACAAAAACCATATCATCATTTCAATAGCTGCGGAAAAAGAATCTGATAAAATCCAGCACTCCTTCATGATAAAAACTCTTAACAACCTAGGCATAGAAGAAGATACTTCAAAATAATAAAAGCCATATATGACAAATCCACAGCCAACATCATACTGAATGGGGGACCGTTGAAAACATTACTCCTAAGAACTGTATGCCCACTTTCACCACTTCTGTTTAACATAGTACTAGAAGTCCTAGCCAGAGGAGTCAGGCAAGAGAAAGAAAGAAAGTGCATCCAAACAGGGAAAGAGGAGGTCAAATTGTCCTTATTTGTCAACTATATGATCTTATATCTAGAAAACACTAAATACTCCACCAAAAGACTCCTAGAATTGATAAATAAATTCAGTAAAGTCTCAGGTTATAAATTTATTGCACACAAATCAGCAGCATTTCAATACACTAAGAACAATCAAGCTGAGAGTCAAATCAAGAACTCAATATCATGTACAACAGCTGCAAAAAAAAAAAAACCTAGAAATATGCTTAACTAAGAGGAGACAGATTTCTACAGGGAATACTAAAAAACACTGATAAAAGAAATCATAGAAGACAAAACAAATGGAAAAACATTAGATGCTCACAACTGGAAGAATCAACATTGTTAAAATGTCCATATTGCCCAAAGTAATTTACAGATTGGATGCAATTCTAAACAAAATACCAACAGCATTTTTCACAGATCTATGATAAACAATCCTCAACTTTATATGAAACCCCCAAAAGAGCCGAAATAGTCAAAGCGATCCTAAGCAAAGAGAATAAATTTGGAGGCAACACATTATCTGACTTCAAATTATACTGCAAGGCTATAGTAACCAAAATAGCATGATACACATAGATCAATGGAAAAGAATAGAGAACCCAGAAATAAAGCCATGTATAATAGTTACAACCAACTGATTTTCCAATAATCAGACAAAAACATACACTGGGGAAAGGGTGCCCTATTCAATAAATAATAAATGATGCCCTATTCAATAAATGATAAGTGGTACTGGGGAAATTGGATAGCGATATGCAGAAGAATTAAACTGGATCCTTATCTCTCACCATATATAAAAATTAACTCAAGATGGATTAAAGACTTAAATGTAAGACTTGAAACCATAAAAATTCAAGAAGACAATGTAGAAAAAACTCTTCTAGACATTGGCCTATGCAAAGAATTTAGGACTAAGACCCCAAAAGTAAATATAGCAACAATAAAAATAAATAAATGGGACTTAATTTAACTAAAAAGTTTCTGCATAGCAAAGGAAATAATCTTCAAAGTAAACAGACAACCTACAGAATTGGAGAAAATATTCACAAACTATACATCCAACAAAGGACTATACATCCAGACTATACATCCAGAATCTACAAAGAATTCAAACAAATCAACAAGAAAAAAATATAATAATAACCCCATCAAAAAGTGGGCAAAAGACATGAGCAGATATTTTTTTTCAAAAGAAGATAAACAAATAGCCAACAACCATATGAAAATATGCTCAACATCACTAATCATCAGGGAAATGCAAAGTAAAACCACAATAAGATACCACCTTATCCCTGTCAGAATGACTATTATTAAAAAGTCAAAAAACAATAGATAGTGCAGATATAGTAAAAAGGGAATGCTTATACACTGTTGGTGAGAATGTAAATTAGTACAACCTCTATGGAAATATTTTGGAGATTCTTCAAAGAACTAAAAGTAGCATTCCACCCAGGAGTCCCACTACTGGATATCTACTGAAAGTAAAAGAAGTCATTTTACAAAAGAGACACCTACACTCATATGTTTACTGCATACAATTCATACTTCCAAAGATATGGAATCAATCTAAGTGCCCATAATCTGGATAAAGAAAATATGAGAGAGATATACAGATATAGATATATACACATATACATATACACACACACATACCATGGAATACTGTTAAGCCATGAAAATTAATGAAATAGATGAAATAATGTCTTTTGCAGCAACTTGAATGGAACTGGAGACCATCATCCTAAGTGAAGTATCTCAGGAATGGAAAAACACCACATATTTTCACTTATAAGAGGAAACTAAACAAGGGGTATGTATGTTCATAAAAGGTATAATGGACATTGAAAACTAAGAAAGGGGCAAGAGGTTCAGGGATAAAAATCTAACTATTGGGCAAAATGCATACTCTTCTACCGACAGGTACACTAAAAGGCCTGACTTTAGCATCACACGATTCATCTATGTAAAAAAAATCACTTGTACCCTCTTAGTCTGTTGAAATAAAAAAAGAATAAATATATAAGTTTAAAAGGGGCATGTGTCATAAGAGATATACATGAAGAAGTATGAGATTCAGAGGAAGAAGGAATTGCTTCCAGTGAGAGTGATAAGGGGAGACTATATGGCCTAGTGGCATTTGAAATGAGGAATGATATCAGTGGGGTGCCATATATCTCTTTTAGCATGAAAGAATTATCACTTATATGCATAGCCAATGAAAACTCTTTTTCCAACTGGGGGAATTCTGAAAAGTGATTTAAAGATATATCCACTATCCCAGCATACCCATTCCCCTATTTTTGACTAACAAGAAAGAAAGAAGTACTCCAAGATAGAGTGGTTGATCCCAAATCCATTCCTAGCCTTTGCTGCCTTCCAGTTGCTTTTCACTTTCCCTTGCAGTTAGGGGTAGCCATGTGACATATTTCATCCATTTAGGATGCAATTGGAAGTCTACAGGAGTGAGGACAGTTTCTAGGAAAGCTCTTTCCTGTTAAAATAAACAAAGAATACCACTCCTTCCCCTTTCTTTCTCCCTTGAAAGGAGATATAGTATCTGGAACTAGAGGAAAGCCTAAAATTTGGCAGTTGTCTTACCACCATGAGAAACATGTTAAGAGCATCAGAGAAACGGTGACACTCATATAGCTGAGCTGCTAAACCACTGTTGGCCACTGCTTATCTCCATTCATCTATAGTGTGAGGAAAATATTATTTAAAATGCTCATTTATTTAAGTCCCTATAAATTACCTGTCAATAGACACATTCTTACAGGGTATAGTGAATTTTCTAGGAAAGAGACCAGAAAGAAAATTATTCTGAGAGAGAAAGGAATCAACGTGAACATTAAGGAGCTGGTGAGTATAAAATGTAATACAGAAGATACATTGACACCAGGAAAGGAAGAATTTATGTTGACCTAATAACACTCTCTCCCTTCATCCTAAAGTGATACCGCTATTTCTTGATTTATCACAGTCAGATCTTTTCCATTGGCTTTCTGTTTTGGCAGATGAAGACATAACTATCTAATACCTCTTCCCAACCTGCCCTTCCTACATCTTCCCCCTATATTTACATTACAAATTTTAAGTAATGATCATAGTTTACATTATTATAACTACGTAAATGTTATCCACTTCAGAGACAAGTGGTATACGATGAGTGTACATTCTCTTTCATATGGTTTTGTTTCTTTGTAGTCCTCCAATATGGACTGGCTACTCTCTAGGCCTGATGCCTCATGGTCATCCTGGGACTTCCTTATGTAGCTCTCCTATGGCAGATGTACTATTCCTTGAGTACTATAGCTTTCTTTTATTATATTTGGTCTCCTTTTTGTTTTGCTACATGATCTCATAGCTTCCGATGCAGATGTGCATGAGAGGTAAATTTCTACTTTGCATTTCTGAAAATTTTATTTAGTCTATGCCTACACTTCACTAATATGTGGCGTAGGTACAGAATTTTAAGTAAGCAATCATTTTTATTCAGAATTCTGAAGACTCTAGTCCATTGTTTTCTATTACTCATTGCTTCTATTGAGAAGTCTCATGTCAGTCTAATTCTCATTCTTATGCATGCAACTTATTTTCTTTCTGAAATTTTTGGGGATTTTTAAAAAATCTCTTATATTGAAAATTTCCTGATTACATATCTTCGTGTGAGTATTTTTTACTCATTGTGGTATTTGTGTACATGTGGCATTTCATGTACTCTTTCAACCTATGGCAGTGATTCTCAAATTGTAGTCCTGGATCTACAGGTATCATAATCACCATCACCTGGGAACTTGTTAAAAATGAAAATTCTTGAGCCTAATGAATCAAAAACTATGAGGGTGGAGCCCATTAATCTGTGTTTTCACAAGTCCTCTACAATATTTCTGATGATGTATGATAAAGTTTGAGGGCCACTAATCTAGACAAATATACTTTAATGCTAGGAAATTTTCTTGAATATTTTTCTTTATTTCCTCCTTTCCATGCCCTTATTCTCTTATTCTGGAAATACTGTTAATTGGATGTTATAAGTTATGGCTTGATACTCCAGGCCTCTTATATTTTCTCTCTTATTTTGTACCTCTTAATCATTTTATTTATTTTCTAGAATAGTTCCTTGATTTTCACTTCCAAAATTTTTATCTATTTTTTTAAAAATTTGACTATTTTGTGTATTTCTGGGAGATTCTTCTTACTCTCTAATTTTTCTTTTTATCTAGCATCCCAATCTTATTTATGGGAGCAGTATCTACTTTCTAGTTTTATCTCTCTGAGACAAAGGGAGAGCCTGGGCAAAAGTTTCATTGTGCATTTTTTCTGTTTCCTTCAGGTTGCTTTTATTTTCCAATTTTTTTTTCTCTCTCTCTCTCTCATTGGGGGCCTTTATGAAATATTCTTCCATCCTTGGTGGAAAAAGCTTGTCATAAATTTATTTAATATAGTTGCTGCCTTGGCACCCATTTTTAGTCCTGACATAAGTAGTCTGAATCCTAGTCATGCCCTGTCACCTTTGGCTTAGTTAAAACTTCCCTCCCCTACATGCTTGTTTGTGATATAATCTGTTTGTCCCTCATCTCACTAACTCAAAACCCAATACATCCCAGAGCTGCTGACCATGATAAAACCTAATATTCAACACCAGAGTCATGTAAATAAATTCTCCTTTTCACAGTGTTTTCTTTAAACTCCAATCCCCTCCCCTTGCCGAGGAAAGCCTAAGGGATAACACCCATGGACCCTCATAAACGCATAGTCTCAAAGGTCATCTCTATCTCTTGCTCCCTACCTACTGGTTGAGCTAGCTCCCTGTCACCTCTTGACTTTCCATAGACAATTCTAATCTTTCCGGGACTTGTGAGTAATAAATTTCTTCTGTTTCATGCATTTAGGTTTTAATTCCTCATTGTGTCTCTCACCTGACAAACACCTGAACCTAACTTTCTCCTCTGATCAGAGCTCTCCTAAAGAGTAGCTATCATGGCTAGGGCTACTCTGAATAGAGAGAGTCTCAAGACCAAATCAGAAAGAAGCCATAAAATAGATACCACAACAGAACGTAGGTGTAACCGTGTGACTTACTTTGGTCAAGAAAATGTGAGCAGAAGTATGTCATTTTCTTGAAAAGCTTCAAAAGCCAGTTACCAATTGTCTTTCTCTCCCTCTATCTAAGTACTTCTAGAAGCATATGTCAATACATAGCCTGCATAAGCTTGGGTGCCTGAGTGGCTATGATGAGCACAGTCCCTCTTGACCTGTCTCATACGTATAACAGGGACTGAGAAATAAACTGTTATGCCACAGATACTTTTTTGATTGTTTTTTCCTAAAGCATAACTACATTTATCCTTACTGATACAATAGAGAAAGAATGGATTGTTTAATAAATTATTCTGACTCAATTGAGTATTCATAGAAAATCAATTCCACATGAATAAAAACTTAAGTAAAAGCTTTAAAAATTTTAAAGAAAATATAGATGATATATTTGTGACCTCAGAGTTGGAATTATTAATATATCTTAAACCAAATCCAAAAATCTTTAGCCATAAAAGGAAACATTGATAAACTTGGCATTAAAGTTAATGTCATAATACCAGTATAATTCAGAATATACATTTATTTCAAGCATATATTACACATTTGCAGAAATTGAACATATAATGAGATGTAAGACCCATCACAACACATTTCAAAGGAATAAAATTATACACACTGTGCTATCTGCAGTTAAGCTAAAAATTTTAAAAAGAATTAGAAAAATGCTGTGTTTGGAATTTAAGGTATATACTTTAAATAATGCATTATTCAAAGAAAAAATTAAAAATTAGAAAGTCCACAAACAGCTACTCTTGTTTGAGAGAACAAAATATAAAGTACATAAAGAACTAACTCCACAATTATTTTTTCATATTACTTTGATTAAAAAATAAGCAAATATAAAAAATAAGCAAATAAACAATTCTGTTTATTTTATTATAGAAACATATATATTACCTTGGACTTATTAATCTACAGTTTCATCCTTTTCTTTTTCTTTGTGCACACACTCTTTACAGTGTCCTAGACACGTGTACCTTTAGTTGTTGCTTTTGTAGATTGCTTCTACGCTTCCTTCTCTCTTCCTAACTTCTCTCCTCACGACTAAATTCTTTTTTTTTCCATCTATTTGGCTGCTAGTGTCACCAGTTCTGAGGCCAAGTAAATGCATGAGGCAGCAAGAACACAGTAGTCAAAGGCTAGCCTATAGATACACGCATATGCACATACACACGGGTGTCCATTTCATGAGGCAAGGTAAAAATGTATGAATTATTATTTTACTAGGGTTAATCAATTATTAAATATATGCTTATACTCTTTAATGTATTGTCATATTATTTTTATTTAAACATATTCAGAAATACATATAATTTAATAACAATAAATACTGGAATGAAAATCAGAAAATCTGAATTCTAGATCTGACTTACAAAATAAGTGGCTGTGTGAATGTTGGCAAATCAATAAATGTTTGTCAGTATTGTTATCATCACTGACTAATGGCTGAATTGCAACATGTGAGCTTAAATTTTTAAATTGTGGAATATATGAATTTAGAAAAGAAATTGACTTTTGAGGTATAACTTATTAGCTCTGAAAATAAAACTTGATTCTAAAAAATAAAATTAGAAAGTATTTTTTAACTGAGCAGTAACAAAAGTACTGGATACTGACATGTGTGAGATAACAGCTAAAATTGTAGTTAGAAGAAAATTTTCACTTTAAATATACATATTAAATTAGATGAAGTACTGAAAATCAGTAGCTAATAAGCATGTATTACAAGAAAGTCTAAAGGTTCATCTGTATTTTGGGTTTCCATTAGTTGTTTATTTTGATTGCCATATAGTAGTGTCTTATTTGAATATACTAAAATATATTTATTCTCTTTCAGGAAACATTTGAGTTTTTCTAAGTTTTTGTTATTATAATGTTGCTACAGACTTATACAGATCTCCTACACTAAAAGTTTATGAGTTTCTCGGGTAATTAACTAAACATAGAATTGTTGAACTATAGAACTGTGAATATTCAATATTACAAGATAATGCCACACTATGTTCTGAAGAAACTACAGTAATTTATCTTCCAGCAATAATTGAGATACTTCGCATCCTCTCCAACACTTGGGTTGTTGGACTTCTTAATATTTGCCTATCGAATGAATGTGAAACTTAAATGTAAAATGTCATCTCAGTGTGGTTTTGAATTGTATTTCTCTATCACAATTGAGGTTTAATATCTCTTTGAGTGTTTATTAGTCACTATTTTTTCTAGTTTATGGATTTACTCATTTTTTATTGAGTTGTTTGTACTTTCCTTATAGTTCTTTTTTGTATTGTTGATTCTAATCCCTTGAAAGTTATATTTGCTATAAATACCATCTGTCAGTTTGTAACATGTATTTTATTTATTTATTTATTTGTATTTTGGTAAAATATATATAACATAAAATTTACCATTTTAACCATTTTAAAGTATACAATTCAGTGGCATTAAGTACATTCACAACGTTGTGCAACCGTTACTACTATGCATATCCAGAAAATTTTCACTATCCCAAACTGAAAGTCTGTACCCATTAAATAATAACTTCCCATTTCTCCTCTTCCCAAACTCTTGATAACCACTGTTCTTTCTATGATTTTTGCCTATTCTACATACCTCATATGATTGGACTCACACAGTATTTGTTCTTTTGTGTCTGGTTCATTTCACATAGCGTAATGTTTTCAAGGTTCATCCATGTTGTATAATAACATTCCATTGTATGCATATGTCACATTTTATTTATCCATTCATCTGTCAATGCACATTTGGGTTGTTTCCACCTTTTCGTTATTTTGAGTAGTGCTGCTATGAACATTGGTATATTAATATCTGATTCCTTGATTTCTATATTATGTATTTTGCATTTTATTTAAAATTTCTTTGATGAACAGACATTAATTTTATATAGTTATATTGAAAATTGTTCCCTATCCCATGATCAAGACAGTATTTCGCTATATTTTCTTCGTGTAGCAATATGAAGTAGCGCAATAGTGCCTATAAGTCTCAGGATATACAACACAGTATCTTTTTGATCAAGTTAAAAGCAATTAAAATATTCTTTTAAAGGGATACATATATATGAAAAACAATATTTTTAAACATTAAAAAAGTGATTAAAAATAAGGTAAGGCTAGTGGTAGCCTGAGGGCTGACAGGGGCAAAGAAATGGATTAGAGTAGGAAGATATTGAAAGATGAATATTAAAAGGATTGGAAAAGAAGAAACAAAACTGTCATTATTCACAGATGGCATAATCATGTATGTAAATAATAAAAAAAAAACAAAAAATTGTTAGAGTTTTTCAAGGTTAGTGCATAAAAAACCCTGTAAGCAAAAGCCAATTAGGTTTCTATATAACAGCAACAAAATTAGAAAATGATATTTTTTTAAAAAATATTCTTTAAAGCAGTACGAAGATATGACATGCACAGGAAAATGTGCAAGACCTTTACAGAAATATTATAAACTTTACTAAAAGACAATAAAAAGAACCTAAATAAATGGAAAGATACACTGTGTTCACAGGTTGAAAAAAAATCATTATTTTAAAGATGTCAGTTTTCTCTCAGTTGATCTGTAGACTCAAAGCAATCCTGGTCAAAATCCTAAACAAATTCTGTGAATGTACATGTGTGTGTGTGTAGATGCATATGCATGACTTGAATAGCACATTCAATAGTGTATGGAAATTCACAGGGCCAAGAACAGCCAAGATCTATTTACCACATATGAAAATGCATTATAAGCTATAATAATTAAGGCTGTGTAGGATTACTGCTTAAGGAGTTAATTACACAGGGTGCTCCAAAAGTCTCCATACAAGGCCGGGCGCGGTGGCTCACGCCTGTAATCCTAGCTCTCTGGGAGGCCGAGGTGGGCGGATCGTTCTGAGCTCAGGAGTTCGAGACCAGCCTGAGCAAGAGCGAGACCCCATCTCTACCAAAAAATAGAAAGAAATTAAT
>CAUYSK010082577.1:0-109892 GCA_963575035.1 Avahi laniger
TAGAGAGTGCCGTGGCGTCAGCCTAACTGACAGCAACCTCAAACTCCTGGGCTCAGGCCATCCTCCTGCCTCAGCCTCCTGAGTAGCTGGGACTACAGGCATGTGCCACCATGCTCGGCTAATTTTTTCTATATATTTTTAGTTGTCCAGCTAATTTCTTTCTATTTTTTTTTTTTTTTTGTAGAGATGGGGTCTCGCTCTTGCTCAGGCTGGTCTTGAACTCCTGAGCTCAAACGATCCACCCGCCTCGGCCTCCCAGAGTGGTAGGATTATCATAGGCTTGGCCACCATGCCAGGCCTCACAAGTGCTTTTAACTGAATAGTTTTATAAGGAAGCCAAAAATATCTACGTAGCTTTTCAAAGGACTTCGTATAGAATTAGAAGTTAGAATTTAAGCGACATTAGGGAACTGAAGGGTAAAAATTAAAAGATCTGGGAAATAGTGTATTCCATCTCCACATAGAGCATCACCAATGCTTTGAGATCAGGTAGATCTCTGTTAGTCAAGTTACTTAACCTCTCTGAGCTTCAGTTTCCTCACATTTATACCTACATGGGGTCATTAGAAGATAAGGCACATAATGCAGAGGCAGAGCTCAGTGAAATATCATAGATAAAATTGTTATTCCTTTAATTTAATTCTGAGCTCACAACTTGTGACATCCTGTAGCAAAACAATAAATTACTTTTATATTGCTCTATTTTTTACATCTCCACATTATGAGTTATTTTTTCTTGTTCATATTCTAAGTCATAAGAAAGGTAAGGGGGAATGGTGAGGTCTTTTGAAGTCTTAGGTAGGTATGTAGAAGCAAAGGTCAACCTTCCCCTCTGCTCACTGAAGTTTCATTGGAATGAACTAACAATAGACAGATCAATAGGGGAAAAAGGCACAGAAAAATTTTTAAATGTTCATAAGCACAGGAGCCATATAAAATATGAGACTCAAAGAAAGGCTGGATTATATAGCCTCTTCATAGGGAAGAAGGAGATGGGGAAATGCAAGCAATTGTGTAGGTACTAAATAATTGCCAGGGGAAATGAATGTGTCCAAAGAACAATGGCCTGGGACAAAGTTCCTCTGAGACTGTCTTATTATGCAGATAAAGTCTCTCAGGTAATCTCTTGGCACTTCTCTCAGAAGAAAGGATGAAAAGTCTCTGTGGTTACTCTTTCCTGGTTATTTAATGAGATTGCTAGTGAGAGAGTTTTAAGACAATTGCGTTTCTTCTAGAAAAACTTTCCTTAATCAGATAAGGGAACTTCAGAAAAAGCCCCTCCTCGCTGTTTCAGGAAAGAAAGAGGATCAGAGATAGAGGGGTCAGAGGTTGGGGGAGGGCAAGGTCAAAGAGGCTTTGGTTCTGAGGCTCATTTCTGAGGCCTTCAATTTCCTTTAATTCAAAACACTCAACATGCCAAGGCACCATACTCTGGGGACCTGTTCTCTGTACCTAAACGGGTAGTTGTTAATGCTGCTCACCAAATATTTCTGGCTTTCTGTTTTCTGGGCACAAAGAAGAACTGTGCTTTTTGGACCCTAGTGGCTGGATGGGACTACATGACATTTAGTTGTTGGTGCAAGAACCCCAAAGGTCCAGTGCTCTAACTCAGCATGTCCAGTAGAACTTTCTGTAATGACGGAACTGTTCTCTATCTGTGCTGTCCAGTAGAGTAGCCCCTCTGGCCACACGTAGCACTGAGCACTTGCAATCTGGTTTTAATTAAAATGTGGCCAGGGACCACCACATTGGACAGTGCAGCCCTAGATGGTGGCTGCTCCATTGGCCCGAGTTCAGGGGTGAGGACAGTGATGACGCAAGGCAGAGTCCGACCAACTTGTGAGGGACACATGCCATGAGTGAGAGACAAGACCTTGATGCTCTAACCTACTAAGGTTTGGGGGTTATTTGTTACCACTTTATGGCCACCTATCCTGACTGATATACCTTCTAAAGGAAGACACTGTTACTTTCACTAGGGTCCTGTATTGACTAATAAGAAATAATTCCTGAGCCACCACCCTCTCCATATGACACAGTCCTGGAGGTCCTGAAAGGAGTTATCCGTGAACCCAGCTCCCACATTTCTGATCATTTCCTTGGTAATTTCTGGTGTGGTTATCATGCTCTGCCAGAAGATGAATGGACTCCCTGCTCTGTCCCAGTTGGACACAAGAGAAAGTCTCAGAATGCTACCTTGTCCCAGAGATTGGGAGGCCCAGACTCTGCCCATAATATTCCTGGTCAGCTCTCAGAAAGAGAGGGATGGGTAGTTGCTCTTTGTCAGGACTTGTCTGCTGCATTTCCATATTCCCACTACTGAGACTGGGAAAAGAGAAGCAATTCCAGGTTTGGTGGAGTGGGGGATGGGACACATGCCTCAGAGAGACTCTAGAGCTGAGAGCAGCTGTATAAGGTACAGGAAAAGCCATATCCTAGTAGAATTAAGCACTGCTGGTCATAAAGAGGTCCTTCTGGAAAGAAAATTATGTTTTGATTCTCCAGCATGCATGCATTAAAAACATTAATTTTAACATGGTTTCTTGTTCTTTCAAATCAATTTTCATTATTAAATTTTCTCTCTTTGTAAATGGTACCATCACTTACATATTCACCCATGTCAGAAATCTGGGAGTCATCCTAGTTTCATCTTTTCCTCATCTCTCACATCACATTCGATTCTGTTGTGTTCACCTCCTTCCTCTTCACTCCCACACCACCTGCTGAGGCTACTGCATGTCTGTGCAGTGCAGAGGTGCCTGGCTGAGGGTGGTGAGGGTCTTCTGCATCCAAGCCCATGGTGCTTCACAGCCCAGAGGGGGTGCCTTTTTCCAAATCCCATAAAGGTGCCAGGCAGGCCAACTATGGTTCTCTCAGTCGCCTTAGTTTACCCTCAACATCTTTCACTCTAATGAAACACCCTCCCAATCAGCCTCCTTGCTCTGTCTCCTTCCCCTCCTATTCAAGCTGCAGCCACCGTGATCATTCAAAACACAAATCAGATATTAGCACCCTCTTGCTTAAAATCCTCAATGGCTTTCCACCACCCTCAGAAAGTATAAACTTGTTAATGTGGCCTCCAGTGCCTGCTGTGATGTAGGTTTCGTTATCCCTGCAACTCTAAGGTAGATAGTGAGGAATGCCGGGCATCCTAGGGATGAAAGTGGGTGCTGTTGCCTTGGTGCAATTGCCCCACCTAGAAGAAGGACAAGGGTGGGCCCCAGGTCCCCATCTTGGTCCTGCTCCACCCTGATCCTCTCCCCAGTGACTGGCAAACCTGAGGGAGGAGGGAACACCCTACAAATCAGCCAATCATAACTTAGTGGACCAGCTGCAAAACAATGCAGAGGACTCTCTAGCCCACAGACCAAGAAGCATAGGTACCACAGAGTCCTGAAGTGACCTAGAACACCCCACATGCATAGTAAGACTCAGGTCATGCAACTCCCAGCAGTCCAATCAAAATGGTTCCATGGTGATGTCTGAGCCACTAGGGAGGTCACAATCTGGGCACCATAAAACAAGACAGAGACCATAACCGGGCCCTTTTTGGCTCCTTCCTTTTGCTCTTCCTTTGCTGCAACGGTGGGTCCAATTGCCATCTGTGGCATATACATCATGCTCTGTAAACCTATATCTTGCTCTTGCCCTAAAATCCTATCTTTCTCCCCTCAATAAACCTCATTTTCATGCTTGCCTTACTTTGGTGTCTCTGGTCTTTCTTTGGCCATGAATGCTTCCAGAACTGACATTTCAAAGTGAAACTTGACACAACCTCCTCCCACTCCTCCCCACAGCACCCAACACTGTCTGAAGGCCTTGCAGAACCCTGAACAGGCCCTGTGGTTTTAAGTCAGTAGCTCTTTTCCTCTCTGCCTTCTGCCTGGAATGCCCCCACCTCTACCCTCTTCCTGGACTGCCTTGGAAACTTTTCTTCTGAGACTTAGCCAAAGCACCATACCTTTGAAGAAACTTCTCCTGATCACCAACAAGGAGAAATAATGCTTTCTCTTTCACATTCTCACTGCACCTACCATCATGGCACCAGTGCATTTTTAATTCTCATGTTTGTCTTCCTGTCTGAATCTCCTGGATGTCCTGTGACTTCCTTGGGCTCACAGTCTGTCATGTCTTATTTCACTGTGTCCCCTGCACCTAGCATAATGCTGGTAGCAGGTACTTCTTAAATATTTATTAAATAAGTGAATAAATACATAAAATGTTCTGTTTTATTATTAGGGTTAAATGCATAGTTTCCCAGTAAAACTTAACAGAAATTAAAGTTATTTTAATTTTAGACTTCCCTCTCACCTTTTAATTTAACCACGGTGGCTAAAACTACACAACTGCCTTCCTGAATCTTGTCACTTTCAAAGACTTGCCAGAATCGTGAAGAGCTGAGCTGGGAGGAGTTGCGGATGAAGCAAACATGGTTGAGAACGCTGGTATCCCAGCATACAAATGGAAACACCACCGCCGTGGCTAGATTTAAAGAGAAAAGACAGCTGTGACCCACAAATGGGATGAAGAAAACATGATAAGGACATTAACCTGGAATTGTAGCCAAATGGAAAAGGGAAACTTTGAGATGAGAAAATAAAATCCCATGTTGGAAAGGACATATTACAATTTGGCTAAAGAAATCATGGCCTTCAGATTTACAGTTTCAAGAGAGTTACCTTTCGCATTAAATAGAAAATTTATACCTAGAGTTCTCAATCAATTGCTGTAGAAAAGAAATCTAAATTTCTGTATGCAATCCTCCTCCTCCTAAAACTCATACTATTCTGAGAAAACTGAACTACATAGGCTTTGGAGCCACACAACTTGTATTCATATCCTGGATTTGACATTTTCTGACTGTGTGACCTTAGGCAAGTTATAGGACCTCTCTGAGCCCCAAATTCCTGTTCTGTAAAATGGAGGTAATAATGGCATCCTTCTCACATGTTTTTAGTAAAGATTAAGTACCTATAAGCTCAGAACAGTGCCTTAGTAAGTGTCAACTGGCATTATCACTGTTAGTTTTATCATTGTTTGAAGGCCACAATAATTAAAATCTGTAAAGGAAAGAAGCCCCAGTTGTTTCTGAGCCTTTTTTCTTTTATAAATGATTCTCCATGAAATCCAAGTTTTTGCTGGAATGTTTTATTTTATATAATCAAATATACACACAGAAAAATGAGCGAAAGTGGCAATATTTACTTATTAACTTCTTTTTGGTGACCTACAATTCTTCCAGCCTGGGAATGAGAGGATTGCCTAATAGTCGTCTGAACCAAGATCACAATTCTTTAGCAGTGGCTCTTGTTGGCTTCTCTAGCCAGACCGTTTGTTGCACAGTGACAACTTTTGAATGAGTGCCCTGCATACTCTGCTAAGGGTTGTCATGATACATCTTAAGATCAACCTGTGGGTCATGTAATTACCTTAACAGAAAATGAGAATTAATGAAAATGCTTCCAATCATAAATATCTTTTATAGTGTTTAATGTTTTAAGTGAAATCAGATATACATGCCAAAATTAGAGGAAAAAAATTGACACAAAATACATTCATAAACCTATTGATTATTTACTTAACCCAATTTTATACTAATTATTTGTTTATAAATTGCCTTAATGTGCTTTATTGTCTTATGATTTCTCAGTGTCTAGTTCAATATTAAGGATAATTTAAATATTTTCTCTGCCCAGCAGTATACGATATAGAAAAATCAGATTTTGAGGACTTTACCTCAGACTCCACAATTTATATACTTTACCTTGCAAAATTTCAAAAATGAAAAATGGAGATTTTTATCTCAATTTATAAAGTAAATCAATTTTTTGTTATTTATCAAAATTACAAAGTGTTTTCATTGCTTTAACTATGTTGTTTGTATGATTCAATGTCTATGTCTTCATATTATGTGACCAAAAAAGATTCTTTCCCTGGGTTTATTTCTGACTTACTTTCATGATCTCTTTCCATTTATACTGACATGAAATTTAGTTTAAAAAAAGTTAAAGAATTTATTACTTATCTACCTCATCATATAATTATAGAAACAAGGGAAACTATATCTGGCTAATCATATAATTAAATAAATAAGGGAAAAATAATCTATTTCAACATCTTCATCTGAATGAGATGAAATGTGGGGAAGAGATTTTTCCGGCTAAGGAAATAATTTGTAGGCATTCAGATATCTGATGTCATTGGTAAAGGATTTTTTAGTGTCTACTGTTTTGACCTCTGTATTTTGACTCCAAGGACATTTTTAATACAAATATTTCAGTCATAATTATACCAACATTGAATCATTTGGTTCAAGAAAGTATTTTCTGAAGTGAAAACCTTCAGGCCAATTTAATTCCCTGATTAATTTTCTATGGAGTGCATTTAATAGTTTTTAATATTTTTTCCATTTTCATTTTTATTTTACCAAAATTATTTTTACCAAGATCAATTTTTTTTATGTCAGTATTCATTTTTGTCATTGATAAGTTATTTTTAAAAATGATTATAGCTTTGGTTATAATGAGTTTTTCTCTTACAGCCATTATTTCTACAAAGTGCAATTTTCTTGAGTCAGTTTTTTCCTAACTATATTTTCTCAGGAATATGTTATATTTTCACTAATTTCTAGTTTATAAATTTTATTTGGTACTGTTTTAGTGCCTGTAAACTTTTGATTTTAACAGTAATATTTATCATTCCTACCCAGAATAATTCATAATGAATTTTATAAATAATTTATAATTTGTGTTTATGAGAAAATTGTAAGGAATTTTATGAGAAATTGAGAAATATACAAAGAATTGAGGAGAAAGGCATAGAGGAGAAGAGTGGAGGGAATGGCAGGGAAACCCAGTAATATAGGTGGAGGCAGAAGCAGAGGCTCTCCTGGTTTATCGATAGGCATCCTTTTCAGTTCACTGTTGGGGTCAAAATATTCATTCACAAAAAATTAGAGTGGGTTCACCTATGCTACTTTGGCAAAATACAGGCAGAGCTCATATTTTTCATCTGAATTATTTATGATCCCACAAACATTTAATGAGCACCTGGTGTCCTGTGCATCAGAAATCCAAAGATGATTAAGACATCATCTGGGCCCTGCAGGGTCTGCTATGTCAGAACTGTGCACTGTGAGTGTGTCCTATAACTTCTCGACTATCTCGTATCTGTCATATATAAGAACTGGGACTGTAAGCCTGGCTCCCAAGACTTGACTGTGCTGAAGGAGTTGAGTTATTTTTCTAGAAGTTCCTGAACTGGTCTGTCCAGAGGTTGAAGTGGCAGGAAGTATTTTGCTTCTGAATTACATTTCTTCCCTTCCCCTGTAGACTTTATACCGCACAACCCATGGCCAGCTACTGAAGTCTCTTTCTTATAAACTGGCTTCTGGGAGGAGAAATTCCAGCCCCAGAAACACTCCACTACCTTCTTATTATCTGAAAAGTGCTATTAGTTTCCATAAGAGTGTTTTTCTAATATTACAGTTATTTTCTTTTCTTTGTGATTAATGACATTTGTTGACAAAATAATGTGGGATATTTGAAAGAGGATGAAAGCAGAGACCGTCATGAAATTTAAGATTTTATCTTTTTGCTTTCTGATATTACCACATATTGTTCCATACTTATAGTAGATTATTATGGAAGAAGAGATGATTTCAAGGAGAGAAGTGACCTTGTCTCAGTTCTGAGACTACGCTAGCTAAGAGATCTTGGATAAGTCACCTAAACCTTTGAGCCTACTTCTTCTTCTTCTGTAAATGGAGATAGTAATTCTTGCCTTGCCTACTTCTTAGAGTTTTTAAGAAGATAAATTGTTGTCATTTGGGTGGGTAATGGATACCCTAAAAGCCTTGACTTGACCACTATGCAATCTATGCATGCAAGAAAATTGAACTTACACCCCATAAATTTATACAAATAAAAAATAAATTTCATTTAAAAAGAAGGTAAAGTGTAATAAATATGGAATTTTTTTGAACCCTGTGAAGTGCCAGATAAAAATAAGATGTCTTCATGTATGGGGGTTGACTTTGAAAATACAAATACGCCTGCCATGAAAGGTTGATTTCAAAACTTCCTCTGGGTGTTTCCTTATGCTCTTTGCTGAAAAATGACCAGAATTTTATACATCAATATTATAGCAAAATTAAACCACCTTCTGTGCAAACTATGAATAGCAATGGAGCTTTCAGATGCCATTGCATACCAGATCACTGGTCCAAGCAAAAGATAAACTGCCATGCTAATGATGGCAGAGAGTAATATGATTAGTCTTTCAGCTTTACAAGAAGGTTGTCAACAGATTTGGTTTCAAGCTTCAAATGGAAAAGGAAACAGGGCACTCTAATGAAAACAGAGGGAGGTGACAAGCCTTTTGAGACATCTACTGCAAGGGTCTTTGAAACACATTTGGCATTCAAAGTGTGAAAACAAACTGTATGAGCTTTGAAAGGAAAAAGAAAAAAATAATACTGTATCCAACATAGAAAAAAAAAACAAAACAAAAACAGGCCAATGACACCACATTACCCTCTACAAAACCTTGGATTTATGCCTGGATAATGAATAAGTGAACAGGTAATTCCTCCTGTTTTTTGAGGCTCTATGTCAGTCATCAGCTCCTAACAGTCCACCTCTGAAATGTATTTCCTACCGTTTGCTGCTTTCTGGTTACCACTGCACTCCATCATCTCAGTCTGGACAACTTCACCCCAATCCCATGTCATCTCTCACCCAGGGGAAAGGCTGGTGCCGAGGGGAGAATACCAGTTTTGGACACAGACAAACATAGATTTGAATTCCAACTTTGCTGCTTACTAGCAGTGGGATCCTGAGCATGCATAACCTGTCTAAGCCTGGGATTCCTTACCTATAAGACAGAAATAATAGTATCATCTCTAGAAGTTTTTGTGAGGGTTAAATGGGACAATACTTAGGAAAGTGTCCAGTATAGTATGTGGCACAGGGCAGCCTCTCACCGTGTACGTTTTTTCCCCTGTCTCTGTTTCCAATCTCTTCCCTTTAGTTCTTCCTGTCCATAACACATGCCTCATCTTTCCCCTCCCTGCTTGCTATGATTTTTCTATCATTTATTGGATAAATTCTAAATTTCAGAATGTAGTTATATTATTTATCAGTGTTGTAACAAAGAGACTTAAAATACAGTCGCTTAAATAGGACAGATGTTTTGCCTCTCATGTAACATGCAGAGGTGAGTGGTCCAGGGCTCATAGTGCAACTCTACCATCTTTAGGTTTTAAGTGGCTGCTCCTGCTGTTTCCATCTTCTAGCCAGTGGGATGGGGGCAGGGCCAGAGGAACTCATACTAGGATTTTTAGGGGCATATTCTGGAAATGGCACTTATCAATTATGATCTTATTGGCTAGACCTTAGTCACAAGGCTACATCAAGCTGCCAGAAAAACCAATGGGAACTATAATGCTTAGCTAAGTGGCCACATGCTCAGCTAAAACACAGGAACTCCTTTATTAAAGTAATGGAACATGGATATTTGTAAATCACTAATACCTTCTGCCACAGTGATATGAAGAACCATTCTTCTATCTACCATTGCAACTTTATTTCACTTTTTTTCCCTTCTACACACCTCAAGGTCTATTAACACTGGGCTACTTACTAGTCTCTAAACATACAACCTGCCTGCTCACCCCAGTACCTTTGCACGTTTTGCTCCTCCTCTGCCCAGCTAGTGGTCTCACTTACATAGCCCTTTTGTGGAGCTTTTTTTTAATGCTCTCACTCCACTGGGAAATTTAACCACTACATTTATCTTTCCTTGGGCTTTATATATAACTTGATTATAAAATTTTAATTGTTCATGGATCCATCTTCTCACTGGGTTGAAAGGTTCTCAGGATTAGAGATTATATTTTATTTTTATTTTGAATACCTAGAGACTAGTATTTTACTGGTTCATATTTACTCTAGATATGATGAATGGACAAAGTTTAAATAAAAGTAGAAAAATCAGTCCAGTGATTTCACAATAACTGCTACAAAAATGAAATTGGCTGACCATTGAGTTCTTGCACCATTGCTTGTACACTGACAGAACTAGTGTATGGAAGAAGTAGAAGGGAGAGATAATTGGAGTAATTCATGGACTTATTTAGAGCATCAGCTATCTTTTGCTCATAGGATCTTAAACAACCAAAATACTTACTTCGTTTATTATAAGGTGGGGAAATTGAGAGCCAGAGGAGAAGAAATTTATTGATCGATGGTCATCCAGGTCTTAAAAGCAGAGTCAGACCTTTGCTAAGGTCTTCAAACTTCCTCTGCAGAACTGTTCCTGTTATATCTTATTGCTCTAAAAATAATTTTATATGCAATTGCAAATACCAAAATACTTAACAGGCTGAGACTGAGGTTGGATGGGTTTATTTACAGCATTTTGAAAATCTCAAGTAAGTTACTAAGACTCTAAAACTAAGCCACAGGCTGACACATGACTGTTTGAAAGACAGAGTAAGGGAATGAACAGTGTGCTGTGTACAGCAAAACAGTAGCTGTCTTAGTCCAAATATTGCAGCAGTTTATGGTCTAGTAAAAAGTGAAATATCTGTCAGGTTTTCTTTTTACTCATGACTATTTCCATTTATACATTTTGAGACTAATTTATGGCAAATATAAATTGTAAGTGATGTGCTTATAAAATGTAGAATATCAATATTGAAGGCAGCATAAAACTCAATCCATGAATTTAGATTTAACTTCAATTCCATAAAAGTAGCAAGTTGAATCACTCAGGTCTCACTGACCAATAGCAGATGCATAGCCATGGCTTCCTGGATTTTAGTGTTTAACTCAGATGTCCGGTATGATCACTTTGTCTTGCTGTGATTTCAGTAACATTGGCTCGAGCCCCCATCTGACTTTCTGAGTTCAGCCCCAGTGGCTTCTTCAAGAGTTCGGTGAATTCCCGAGGACTCGTATTCTCTTGGTCCCTCGTACCCCCTAGTGTCTGCTGCCTCTGGATTCTCAGTTGTGCTTGGGTCTCTCCCCCAACACCGCTGTCTTCCCCTGCTTCATGCTAAATCACAAGTGGCACTCAGCTTTTTTTGTTGTTTTTTTTTCTCCATCCATATAAGAAATTTATATGTATAACAGACTTTACTGAAGTTTGAGTCCATGGAGGAAGCATTGCATTATGAAATACGGAACCACTTAACATCAGACATCACTCCCCCAGCCACCGTTCTTCAAAGCCGTCTTGTCCCTCCCACCACAGGTGCTCCTCTTCTCCTGAGGCTCTGTGTGGATCACTACCCCCTCCTCCCACCGTTCACTCAGGTTTCCTGCCTCTCTTTCCTCCTGTTTTCTCATTCCTGACAATCTCTTGAAACTCAGTTTCTTTTATGTTCTTATGCTGGGCAATTTTGCACCCATTCTCTGTGGCCCTAGGTCTTCCTTTGGAAACCTAGAGCCTCACTAAGGTGCTAAAAAAAAGACAGGGCTTCAGCTTTTTATCAGCAAGAACAATTCATAGAGGATTTAACAGCTCAGCCGGTCCTTTGCTCCTCCCTCCTCCAGTTCTGCTATGGTTTTGGGATTTACTTTTCTACTGATGTGAACATGCTGCCTATCTCTTTTCTCCTTAGAAGTAGCTAATATCGGGTTCAGTTTAAAGTAAAAAATTTCCCCCAAATCACTGTATGTGATTTAAGAACAGAATCAAGAAGACAAAGTGTGTGAACAATTATTGGAACTGAATGAAAAATGGTTATAAATCCCCAAACTTATTCAAAACAAAAAAGTTTAAAGAACAAAGTGTACATGTATACAGAATTTAATTCAGACATCAGCACTGAACTCTTCAACAGGAAAAAGGCACTAGAAAGAACACAACAGTATAAGAAGGGTGGACGTACAAAGACATTATCAATCCTATTCTTTCCCTGTTTAGCCCATAAAAAGGTGTTAAGTTTCTAAGTACTGAAGTGCTCAAACATAGGACGAGCCCCTATTATAATTATGAAATTATTTGTTTTGTGTTGGCTATTCTTTATTCCTCCCCTTCCTCCTACCACCAGATCCGTTCTTCTCCCCACTTTGCTTTGCTGACCACTGTGGGATCGCGTCACCTGGGCTCTCTTGCCTCCTGCCTTCCAGGTAGGTTCAGCCAATGAAAGGCCCAGTGAGAATCTGGAGGACAGGAGGAGAGAGAGGTCAAGACATGCTTTTCCAGCTCCTTCCCCACCCTGGGTAGTGTTTTCTCGAAGTAACGGTTCCTGCAGGACTGCTGTGTCTGCCTGGTGGTTCCTCGGCTGGGGCTCCGGCTCTGCTGGGTCTGGCGGCCCTGCTTCCTCCTCGTGTCCCTCAGGCCCGGTGGTACCAGCTTCCTGCTGGTGATTGCCTGGGCCCCTCACTAGCCTTGCTCTTCCCTTAACTCTGCCCACACTTCTCACGTAGGCCCTTCCTTAAAATCTCTCAAACTGTCTCATTTGGAATCTGCTTCCTGTTAATAGTTAGCAGATATTCTGAATAAGTGTTCATGGTGGTAAAGGTATTTTCTGAGGGAGTAAGATCATGGTTTCCAATGCTGTCTGTAGCCTGACTGGAGATAACCATGACAAAGTTTTCACTGGTTCAGTGTGAAATGAAATTTTAAAAAGAAGGGCAATATAGATTTTCATAAAGTTGAACTGTACTTTTTTTTTCATTATGTATCTCCTTCTTACTTTTTTGGGTTAAAGTGATTCTTCTTTTATGATATGAATGTATGCTTAAAAAATGTTCTTACTTGGCACAGTAGTAAGTTATCAGTGAGTGCCCTGAATCTATTTGAAAATGTACTAGTTCGTAAAATCCAAAAGTCAAGGGACCGTTGAACTCTATGTTTATGAATTAATTCCCTCAAAGACATTTACAGAGACTGCCAATTCTGCACTATTTCGTGAACAAAATTACCTGGGGAGATTCGCATAAGAACACTGTGCCCCAGATGTTTCAGTTCTAATGCATCCCTGGTATGTGAGGCAGCTATGTCGTAGTTTAGTGTTTTTCTCATGAAAACTAGGACTGAGATTTAAGATGTCCAAAGAAGAGTTCTGTAAGGTGGTGTTTGCATCTGAGTTTCCCACAAGACTGGAGTAGGGATATGGGGTGGAATTACTCTTGTTATTTTTCCTGGAGAGTGAGTCTCTAATGCCTTAGGAAGTAGGCTGCTCTAGTTTGTCCCCTCTGGGATCCTGTAGCTACCCACTCACTTGAAGGTAATTTCTTTATATGGTCAGAGTTGACAAGAATGATTGTCCTCAATTAAAGGAGTCTAATTAATTATTAAAATAAGTCTTAATTTTTAATTCATCAGTTTGATTTAACTGTACTTTCTCAAACTTTGACATAGCTGTTTTTTTCTACCCATTTGTTTGCATTTTTGGGTCAGCTGTTATTGAAGGTCCTGACTTGTCAAACTTTAATGCTTATCCTTAAATGTAGCCACTGCCATTAACTATCTGGGCAACCTTAACCTTTCAGATACTCAGTTTCCTTGTCTTAGAGATTGATAGGGTTGGTCAGAAAGATCTCTAGATTTCCTTCCAATTCTAAAAGTCTGTGATCTAGGCCTAAATTACTTCCCAGATCTGAGTTGATTCAGGAGTTCAAAACTAGTTAAGCCCATAAATTAATTACTGGGATTTTAATTCATTTTTGCCAGCATTATAATGCCTGTACATGTGTCATCATGACATTTAATTTGGCAGATTAGTAACATATCTGATTAAAATTCTTGCCAAAGAATGTGCTCCCTGAAGCCCCACGTTGCTTGTCTCCTGTCCACTCTCCTTCTAATGCTTCACCTTTTTAAATCTTGTCTCTGATTATGGAAACAAAGGATTTAGCCCCATCTAAATTTTGACTCTATTAGCCTGGGTTTCCCTGCTTGTCATTTTGGATTAGTCCTGTTGGGTGCATGTTTTGCCCATCTCGTGCCCCTTGATCATTTTTCTCTGGTAGATGAGAAACAGTGTCTTTAATTAAATCAGTGGCTCCTTCACCAAATGTTGTTGAAAATTTTCTGGGTCAAGTTGTAGCTTGCTCTTGTTTTACAATTTGATCATTTGAATGGTTTGAGGTTACCGTTAATCATCTATGGGAAATTAACTTTCTTGGGTTGTGTTATATCATGTTCAAATAAACTCATGAAGAATTTTAATGTAAAAACTCTGATTGTCTGGATCTGGACCCATGTCATGCCAAATATTCTTATGATGAAAAACATAGATTATCAATAATGTAGGCCAAATGTGCTGACAAAGTCTGAAATTTTTACCTTTAGTGTTCAGGTGTTGAAATAACTTCGATTGTAGATCTAATTTATTTGTCTGTTTTTAATGCATCATGGAAAGATTACAGTGAACCTCAATTGCTGGTTTACTTGAACAATTTTCCCACTATGCTGTGAATGAGCTTTGGTAGGGCACTGTCATCTGCCTTCTCTTACCTCAGTATCCCCAGCCCTGGCATGGAGGATCCATTCAGTGATGCTGGCTAGATGAGCAACCTTACTGTTGGCACCTGCATCATACTGTTGCCCACTAGTAACCAAGTTCTTGGCATGAGGGGACAGCACGGAGAGGGAGATATAAGCCCAGTTCACCTAGATGGTTTTTTGGTCCGCAGACCATAGCTATTCAAAAGAAGATACTACAGTTGCCACTAAAGAATTTGCCCAGAATTCTCAGGCTCCCCACTACTTCATTAGGAACATAGGAATAGAGAAAGTCACACAGCAGAGGAAAGACAAAGATGACGTTAGTTCATTATTACATTTCACTCGGATGCATTTGGAAATTGCCAAGAAATGAGTAACAGTTACATTTACATTTTAGGCGAATTTTTCTTTTTCAAATGTGTATTAGGTCATGGGCTTCTGTGGTTTGAATTTGTCTCCCAAAAGTTCATGTGTTGGAAACTTGGTTCCTAATGCAGCAATGTTGAGAGGTGAGACCTTTGGGAGGTGATCGGGTCATGAGGGCTCTGATGATCAATCCATTTGTTGATGAATGGGTTAATGGCTTGAATGGATTAAGGGGTTACGAAGGTAGTGGGTTAATTATCACAAGAGTGGGTCTGTTATAAAAGCCATAAGATGCCCTGTGCCACTTTGGGAC
The DNA here is from genome assembly GCA_963575035.1 of Avahi laniger. Classification (NCBI taxonomy): domain Eukaryota; kingdom Metazoa; phylum Chordata; class Mammalia; order Primates; family Indriidae; genus Avahi; species Avahi laniger. The sequence continues at coordinate 15,143 of CAUYSK010082577.1, forward strand.
TATGCAGAGAGACCCTACCAGCAAGAAGAACTCCAGCAGATTCAACTCCTAGATCTTGGACTTCTCAGCCTCCAGGACTGTAAGAAATACATTTCCTTTCTATATAAATTACCCAGTCCCATATATTCAGTTACAGCAACAGAAAATGGACTAAGACATGAGCGTATAGATATTGGGTAGGATGGGAATGATTCAATAACCAGGAAATTCCTTAAAGCAAGATAAAGACTTTTCCCAATCTGTGATATTGTGAAATACATATTTAGTCTTCATGCTCTTGGCATACAGTTCCTAAAATCCTTGAAATCCTCAAAGTTATAAGTGTGTTTCTATATGCTAATGAGTTGACTGATGTCTGGCAGCCCCTAGGTGGCTTCAGCATGCAGGTTGGGCATCAGAAACAATAAGGTAGGAGTACAGGGTTGGGACTTTCAGCCACACCCCACAACCTCCAGGACCAGGAGAGGGGTTGAGGGTTAAGTTGATCACCAATGGCCAATGATTTAATTAACTTCATTAGGTAATGAAGATTCCATAAAAACTCAAAAAAAGACGGCATTTGGAAATATTCCAGGTAGCTGAACACGTGGAAGTTCCTGGAGGATGACATGCCCAGGGAGGGTATGGAAGGCCCACCACATCCCTCATTCCTTGCCTTATACATCTCTTCATCTGTGTCCTTTGTAATATCCTTTATAATAAACTGGTAAACATAAGTGTTTCCCTGAATTCTGTGAGCCACTCTAGCAAATTTATCAACACCCTCCAGAGGGGATTGTGGGAACCCTTGTTTATAGCTGATCAGTTGAAAGCACAGATAAAACAATGTGGGGATTGTGATTGGCATTGGAAGTGGGGACAGTCTTGTGGGACTGAGCCCTCAGCCTGTGGGATCTGATGCTGTCTCCAGGAAGACAATGTCAGAGTTGAACTGGGGGACACCCAGCGGGTGCCACTGCAGAACTGCTTGCTTGGTGTGTGTGGGGAAAACCCACATTTGGTCACAGAAGTCTTCTGTGTTGATTGTTGAGTGAGAGTATGTGAAGAGCATATTGGTTTGTTTATTACTATATTCTCAGACAACACAAACTCTAATTTTTGTGTTTAGGCTGATTCTCTTTTTAATTTTAAATAAGATTTGCATACCATAAATATAGTTTATATTTTCCATATTTTATAGTTTACAACTATACCTTATGACATTTGATTTCCACAATAAATTATATGGTATGCCCTGGGCTAGTAATGTTTCCCTTTGTTTATAGAGTAAAAAACTGAATTGGTGGTGATAAGAGGAAGTCAAGGTAGGTTAGGAAATGACTGATCAAGACCTCCATTTCATTCAAGCCTAGGACTTGTTTCCACTCCTCCATGAAGCCTACCAGGGCTCCTGGATTCTGTGTTGTGCTGTATATTGTTTGTCATAAGGACAGATTAGTTCAGTTTTGTGAACAACTGAATGCTAGGCATTTTCATGGCAGATACTGACCTCACTACAAAAATACTTATTAATGTTCCTTTTTAGGCTAAGACAAAAGCAGTTTATCTGTTTATATCTAACTTCTGGTATTCTTTCTTCAAATAGTAGTGATTTGGCTTAAAATCTACAGTTTTCATCTCAAGGCTACTGTTGACCATGTGTCTATTGGTGGAACTCTGACCACTGCCTTGTGCCTTGGGCCCCAGGTTTGCTTGACTCCTGAGGGAGGGGACCTCTTCAGGGCCAGGCCTTGTTCTTTTACCTTCCCATGCCCCCAATCTGCCCATTTATAGTGTTCCCCAGCCTCCATGGCACCCACTTTCTTCATCCTGTTATTTTTCAGGACCTTCTTATCTTTCCTTTCCGTTCCACCCAGAGGCATTTAGAAGTTTAGTTTAGTCCCTCTGAATTTTTGTTCGTCCTTCTTCTCACTCAGAACTTGTCCATTTTACTCAATGTAGCAGAGAAGTCTTTGGAATCCTGCAGCTGTAAGTTTGAATCCTTGCAGTTTGATGTGGACCTTTTCCTCTTTGAGCCTCAGGCACTTCCTCTGTGAAACGGGGACAAGCTTATACCTCTGGTGCTGAGAGCCATGCATGTGTTCCTTCAGATATGCTTCTCACTCCTCTCCATCCTGCTCGTGGCAGGCGCCTCAGTAGGCTTCCCTGCCTCTGGCTTCTTGTGGGTCCTGGCCAATGGAGAGGATCAGCAGAGACTGGAGAAAGGGAGGAGAGAGGTGGAGCATTTTTTTCATACTGGGCCACTCTGGGTTGGCCATAGACCTATAGCCACAGACACAAGCCCAATTCCCTGTCACACAGCCCTGTCTGTGGGCCACTCTCTTCAGATTCTGCACCTCTCCGAGCTTTTGGCCCCACAGGCTTAGGACTGAGCATGCTCCTCACTTTGCTAGCCTTAGTATATGATACTTTTCTGTTTCCCTAAACAAAATAATGTCTTTATTAAAGTCATCCTCATATTATTATTAGTTTAAGTGTGTCACATGTTTCCTACCAGGAAGTGCAATTGTGACCATTATGTGAAAATATATTTCTAAACTACATCACAGAATGCCCAGTGTATATTCAGTAGATGTCATTTTCTTTCCTAGCCTACCTTCCTTTGAATTTTTGCCAGTTTAAATCTTGTCTTTGATTGTGGAACTAAAAGCTTTAGTCTCATCTAAATTTCAAGTATTCCTGGAAAAAGTTGGTGGATACTTTTGAAGTCAAAGAATCTTACATAATGCTCTGAGATCACTTACGTGGGGTGCTGTCTGCTTAGTCTGTAGATGGCTTTACCATCAATGCAGGAATAACTCCTACTGAATAATTAGAGAACACTCTGAAAAATTTATACAGATTCCCCCCTCCCCCAATTCCTTGATTTGAGAGCCATGGACATCTGTCCCTCTGTTTTGAGAACAGTTGGAAAGGCAGAAGCTCAGAAGGCACAAGAATTGCTCTGTGTCTGCCAGCAGCAGCACACTTGGTCAGCAGTGCTGGGTCTGCTCTCCCTGGACCAGCATTTATAGATGCTCTTGCATGCATGCAATTCTCGCCACTAGCAGAACATGCCCTTGTCAGTGACTAATTAAATCTCATTTGCTTTGTTGCTTGCTGGGTGATTATAGCACTTTCCCTTGAATTTATGACAGATGCTGGCCAAAAGCCCTTCAGAAATTGGGAGATTTGGGCATTTTAAGGGAATTAGGCTCTGGGGCTCATTTTAAAGAGAATTAGGCTCTGGGTCTACACAAGATTGAAATCCTCCCCATTTTTCATCTCTACAGATTCAACAGCACAATAGCCAATTAAGCAAACAACCAGGCTTCATGTTTTATCAGACACTGTTTCCCATCACTGAAAGACTTAGTGGACTGAACAATTTGTGTATTGGGTGTGAATATATATCAGAAACAAATGTATCCAGCCATCTGAATTTATATTCAGAAATAAAATTATGGTTAAATATAGAAAAAATTGCCTTCCCCTGTGCTGAAGATGTTGGTAATGAATGTTCTAGAGATGAGTACCATCACTTTCTATGCTCCAGTGATGTTCAAGATTCATGGCTTATAGATTCCTGCACCATTTGTGATGGACACAGAGCCCTGGATGACTGATGGCTGGTTTATTGGAAACCAAACTCTTAGAAACATTATGCACAAGTGTAGGAGTCATTTTGGCTATAATTTCAAGTGTCATATGCTACCCAGAATGGACCGAGTCCAATATTTTCATTACTAACTTCCTTCAATTAACTTTGCTTTATCTTAGCAGGCGAACATGTCTTACTGTCACTCAATGTCAGAAGGCAATTAACCCATTGACATAACATGAGAAAAAAAATGTTCAAAGACAAAGCAAACTCACTCAGGAAAAATTACTTGGTGATTTTCTCTTCTTAATTAATTTCCCAGCCATCAATGCCTGCCTCTAGTGTTTGTTTGACTACTTTCCTTTTTCACCAAGTTACCATTTCTTCAGCCTTCGAAACACAGAAGCAGGTGAATTGATCTAACTCATACTTTCACAGAAAGTTGAAGGCAGCTGCATCTTGGGCTTCTCCTGCCTTCTGGAACCTGCCAGAGTTCCTTTCCCCACTCAGGAGTGGCCAGGAGTGAGTAGAAGGCAATGCTGTGAGCAGCTCCAGAGTGAATTTTTAAATAATTTTGGGGTATTCTACTCTGTACAGGTGAGAGCTGGGACTGGTGGAAGAGATGGCCACAGAGGCAATGAGGAAGGAATCACACCTGTCCAGCCAAGCCAGGAGCTCTGGATGCAGCCCTCAGCCCTGCATTACTTTAGAGAGAAACACCCTGGAAAGAAATAACTAGGATTTCTAGAAACACTATCAAATCCTTCCAAGATACAATCTGCTTGCCTTTTCCATTATGATACCTGTTCAGAAGGACACACTATTTCCAAAAGAAGTCCTCTTCCCCTTCAGATCTCTTCATCCAGATAGGGAGGGAGGGAGAGAGTTAGCGTCCCTCTGTCCAGGAGAGCTCCCATTTATCTTTGCTTTGCATTGGGTCACCTGATCTTTTGAGGAAGCCCCTTAAGGACTTCTCATTGCTCCACTATTTCTCACCAGAAGGAACATTCCAGAGAGGTTGAGTTGCTTTCCTAGGATTACACAACTGCTTGGTGATGGAGGCAGCTTCCTCCAGCATCCCCACTCTTGCCCAGGGCCTGGGATATTCTGAGCTGGAGCAGCAGAGCTTTGTGGAATGTGCCCTAAATCAGATTAGTTCTCCCTGCAGGTGGGCCGGAGACAGGTACCCCAGAAGGACGGCAGTCTGCTTGTCCAGGAGGAGCACTTCTTGCATGAGGCTCCTCTGGTGTGTAGTCCTTCAACTCTAAATTTGGGCTATGTGCCTCTCTGATTCCATTTCAGCATCTACCCTGGTACATTGCATTTGTCTGCCTTCTCCAATTGATTAATATTAATGGTTAATTTTTATCAAATATTTACCATTACTATATGCCAGGATCTCTTCTAAGTGCTCTAGAATACCATCTCCTTTAATTATCATAACAATCTTATAAAGAGATTACTATTATCTTCATTCTACAGAGGAGGAAACTGGGGCTCACATGAGGTAAGAATCTCACTCGAGGGCACATAATTAAACAGTGATAGAACTTTCTTTTCCACGCCAGGGCAGAGCTATCAGCATAATAGATACTCCATAACTGGTAGTTTGTTTTATCTGTTTTTGTTTTTACAAGGTTGGGCGAGGTCATCTACTCTGGAAGAGCAGAGCGGCCAGTAGAAACTATTTTTGCTGCTTAGAGGAGAGCACAAACACACTCTCAAGCACGAACCTATTGCTAATTCTTCTCTGTTGATTTGGTCCAGTGCACATAGAGCATCATGCAGGGACAACAGGCCCGGTATTATGAGGGAACTTTTGTACAGAGTGTTAAGTAACGGAAGTGGAGGGAGCCACAAACTGCCTGGGGAGCAAGAAAAGATTTCTCAGAGAAAAAACACTGGACTTGGTCCTGCAGGGTGTATAGGAGTCTTCAGTGCAGGAGGGCAGAGGGCATGCACACAGAGGAACGGCATGTGAGAAGACAGGGTGGTAGGAAAGGGCCGATACGTTCACAGAAAGGAGAGGCTTGGTGTTGCTGTAGGGTAGGGGATGCATGGTAGGGATTTTGAGGACAATGTAGAGAAGGAAGGGGGAAAATCCATTTGTAAAAGGGCCATAAGTTGTGTTCAGAGGTTTGGAAGTCTTATTCAAACTATAATTTACAGTGCAAAATAGAATTATTAATTATTTGTTAAGAGGTAGGGAAAAGTTTGTAGCAAATGCACAGTGGGAGATACCTTCCCCACAGGGAAAGCAGTGAGGGGAAGGCTCCTGGCAGCAGAACACCTTAGAGATTAGGTATTTTCATAAATCCTTTCTGCTTGGCAAGTCAAAGAAAAAGGAAGTGGAGGGATGAACAGATCCGTGTCAGTCCAGGCCAGCAGAACCCATACAAGATGGACGCGCTGCTATGGAGGCTATGTGGACACCAACTAGGCACATCTGCTTGTGTTCGCTGCAGATGTGAAAGGGATTTGACCAGCCCTCCAGCAGACAGAAAGCTGGGCCGAGGGTAACCCACATTTCCATTGGCAAATACAAAGTCAGTCTTTAGGAACCAGAAAAAGTTTTAGAATACCATTTGGGGTTTTTGGTAGGGTACAGAAAGATGCAGCTTCTAAGAAACAAGTGCAGAAACCATAAAGAGCGGCTAGGTGAAAAAGAAAACAGGATGATGTGAAAAGGGATATGGATAAGATAAGCCAAGTTTGCAGGAAAAGCAAGGATCCTATGGCAGAATGAAACTCCTTACTGGAGACAGTAACATCAGAATTGAAATGATAAATCAAGTCCTGGACAAACTTGGGAAGCTTCCCCAGGATGCTGAAGAAAAGAAAAAAGAGATAAAAATGATGAGAGAGAGAATGCTAAGTGAGGAGGACAGTACATGAAGCTCCCACCTAGAATTTGTAAGTTTTCTTGAGAAATAAACTATCAGAAATAAAGTAGTAATCAAAGTCATCAGTAAAAGAGACTTTCCTGAGCTAAACAATAATTTAGGTGTGTAGCTGCAAAGGGTACGCTGGGAGAGCGAGATCGAACACAGCATGGAAAGGGGGGCCATGAGTGCAGGCGAGGGCCGTGACTATTTTGGATGAAGGTAGCTTCTGCTGGTTTGGTTATTTTATGCCCTGAGCTGGGGGGGATGGGAGGTGTGAGCTGGGTGAGGGTTTGACTTCTCTATGTGGCAAACTGTGCCGGATTCTGTGTCAGAGCTGGTTAGCCTTTGTCCTGGCCTTGTTCTTGGACCTGGGGTCTTGTCGTGTATCTGCAGGCCTTCTGCTTCTACCCTGGGCCAACTCTGCCCTAGCAAAATGTGGGGCCCCTCCTTCAGGGTTGCCAGATTTAGTAAATAAAAATACAGGATTCCTAGTTAAACCTGAATTTCAGAGAAACAAGCTGGGATGTAACTACACTAAAAAATTATTTGTTTATCTGAAATTCAAATTTGAAATCCTGTATTTTATCTGGCAACCCTATCCTTTTACCTGCCCTAACTTTTCCCTAACACTTGTCCTCACTTCCTTCTGCCTCAAGACTCCTGTGCACATACTCGAAAGTTGTTGTTTTACTCGCTGATATTTTGGCTAGCACTACCTGAAAAATTCTAACAGGGAATGAGGTAGAATATCACTCAGTAAACATTAACTGTCCAACGCTTCTTCACAGTATAGTCCCTTTATCTGAGGCCCTATGCAGGCTCCTATGTGATTTCTAACTTTGCTATAAATTTTTTTGTCAAAGCCTGTCATTATAATATATATTCTTGGTTAATGGAATGATTATTACATATGTTTAAAACAACTTTAAACATGTGTATCTAAGGAAACTGATATCTATTTAAAATTGTGTATATTTACATGTCTAGTTGTTTGGAAAAATGTTCTCCAAAAGGTTAACAGTGGTTACCTCTGGGTAATAAGATTCTTGGGTAATATTTAGTTTTTTACTTATGTTTTTCAGACTTTTGAACTTTTAACATGAGAATGTAATGTTTCATAATAAGTAATAAATATATTTTCATTTTAAAAAGTCAATTATATTTTAAGATGACACATGATTCAAAAGTCTTGCTGGTAGTTCCAAAACTTGATTGTCAGAATCACCTGAGGAGGTCCTAAAAATTACAAACTGCTTCCTGGGTTTCACCTCTGACCTAATAAATTCACATCTCTATCACTGGGCCCAGGAATATGTATTTTTGAAAAGCTTCCTAGATGGAGCCTGAGTGGCACCTGCCCTTGAATTGGCATTCAAGAGCCAGAGACCTAACACAAACAGCATGTGCAGGCTTAGATTCCCCAGGTGTGGAGAGAAGCTCCCTCTCTCTGTTGACATGGGTGTGATAGCCCTAATCAGGATAAATAACCACCTTTCTAAACTCATCTGCTGCCAAGAAAATTTCCTAAATGCCACAGAACCTTTAGTCAGACTGCTCTGTTTATTTCGACAAGAGTTACTGAAGTCTTTTGAAAGGGATATTGGGAATCTGTTACAGAGGGACTCCGAGCCTCATCCTCCCAGCTGAGGGCAGCCACCATGGGGTCTGCAGGGGAAGGCCTTGGACCATCCTCAGGCCCAGTGTAAAATGGGCTCATCCCTTGTTCCAGCCAAACCAGGAGCAGAGGCAGGAGTTGAGATAAGCAAGTTGGAACAATCTTGGATGAGAAGAAGGCTGAGCCTTGTCACAACCTCAAGGGATCTGTTGAGATTCCATCCATTTGTAAGAACTTACATTTAAATGTTAACAAATGTCTTCTGAATACAGCACTCAAAAAACTAAGACAGAAGCAGGAGGGAAAAATAAATTTAAAGGACTCTCCAGAGTGGCCAGGCAGCCACAATACAATTTGCATTCTTTCTGTATTCTTTCAGTTCAATTCTAAGCATAGAATTTTTTTGAAATGTACTTTTATCCCTGGGTCTTGATTACATATGAAAATTACAGTCCAGGCATTGAGGCTAAGCTGGTTCATCCCTCCGACCTCACCCACAGAGGGAGAGTGCACGGTCCAGCAGCCGTCGTCCTCTGCTGGTGCTGCTCCTTATCTTCTTTGCAGGGAAGCAGGATGGCAGGGGGGAGAGGAATAGACATTCATGTGGCCGAAAGTACCTGGAGACAAATGTCCTTATCGTTCAGCTTCCCTTATCTGATCCCTACGCATTTTTTCAATTACAAAACTGCAGGCTTATTTGACAGATTTAAGTTGAGGAAAACCCAAAGCTTATTAATTCATTTCTGGAGTTTCAAGGGACTCTTTAGTTATCTTAGAGATGAATGAAGCAGCCAACCTGAAACTTATATCCTTGTCCATCCATCCACCCACCCACCCATCTATCCACTTGTCCATGCATCCATCCATCCAACCATCTGCACATCCATCCATCCACATATCCACGCATCCATACATCCACACATCCATCCATTTGTCCATGCATCCATCCATCCAACTTGTCCAAGCATCCATCCATCCAACCATCCACACATTCAATCATTCACATATCCACCCATCCACCCATCCATCCATCCATCCACACATCTGTTAATACCCATTCACCCATCCACCTATCCATCATCCATCCATCCCACAAACATTTACAGAACACATCTGTGAGCTAGGTATGGTGTTCTACTTTTCCAAGAAAATAAAACCACAAGCATCAAATACAAAACCCAAATCAATCAATATAGGTAAACTCGAGTGTATATTTTGAAGGGGGGCATTGCTTGCATTTTGAACTATGCAATTTTTCTGTAAAGATTTAATTATATTTTTAGTGAATTTTCAGTTATACCTCAAATCTTCAATGACAAAATATTTTTAAAAATTGGGACAACTGATTTTACCCCTAGAAGAAAGTCTTTTTTTAAAGTCGGGCAAGCATTTGCAGCAGGACAACCCTTGAGTCCACAGTGGTGCCATGAGGACGATGCTGTCTGTAGGTGGCCATGCCTTGGATCAGGTACCGCCCCCCTCTTTTTTGGGATGCTCTTCTTTTTTTTTTTTTCAAGCGAACATGGGATTTAATGGCTTATGTAAATGAAAAAGCCGAGGGTATAAGGTATGGCTGGATCCAAGTGCTTACATGACGTCAGCAGACATCTGTCCCTCTGTGTGTCTTGCTGTTTTCTCCTGGTTGAAGTTATTCTCAATCGAGTTCTTTCTTTGCATTGGCAAGGTGACCCCCAACAGAGCCAAGCTAACATCCTATTGGTTTAGCAACCGTGCGGGGGGGGGGGGGGGAAGAGAAAGTCTCTTGCCGAACATTCTAGAAAAGGCCCTGGGGCTGCCTCTCATTCTGGCTTGGCCCACCTCTAACCAATCACAGTGGCCGGAGCTGGGGATGTACGAGGTGCGGTGCGGTGATTGGTCAGGTCCGGAACCAACTCAAAGCTGGGGAGGACTTCCGGTTCCGGGCAGACCCGCCGCCATTTTCCCGCCACCGGGCCAGGAGCCTGCACTCCGCCGGCTACCGCCCTCGCCTGCCTGGGTTCACCCCAAGGTACCCGCTGCCACCCACGCCGCGCCGTTGCTGGCTCCACAGCCCGCGCTCCCGAGGCGCCGTCGTGTTCCTCACGCTCCCCGCGCCTGCGCCGCCCGTGATGGCGGCGCCCTCTCAGGTGCGCCAAAACTGCCACCCGGACTGCGAGGCCGCCATTAACAGCCAGATCAACGCGGAGCTCCGCGCCTCCCGCGTGTACCTCTCCGTGGCCTTCTACAACCGCGACGCCGCGGCCCTGAAGCACTTCTCCCGCTACTTCCTGCGCCAGTCCCGGGAGGCGAGGGAGCACGCGGAGAAGCTGATGGGCCTGCAGAACCGGCGCGGCGGCCGCATCTGCCTCTGCGACATCAGGAAGCCCGACCGCGACGACTGGCAGGGCGGGCTGCAGGCCCTGGAGTGCGCCTTCCGCCTGGAGAAGGGCGTCAACCAGAGCCTCCTGGAGCTGCACCAGCTGGCCACCGACAAGGGCGACCTGCAGCTCCGCGACTTCCTGAAGAGCCACTACCTGCACGAGCAGGTCAAGGCCATCAAGGAGCTGGGTGGCTACGTCGCCAACCTGCGCAAGATGGGGGCGCCGGACGCCGGGCTGGCGGAGTACCTCTTTGACAAGCTCACCCTGAGTGGCGGCGACAAGGAGAACTGATCTGGGCCTGTCCTCACAGCTGTGGGTAACTTGCCAGGTCCGGCCACCAGCCAGGCGTGCACACTGCCCTTTCAGAATGTTCACCTAAGTTTTGGCCTTTCAGTTTTACCATTGTTTCCAATAAAGTTATGTGGTTCTTAAAGCAAAAAAAAAAAAAAAAATCTACCCCTCTGGGTGCCTCCTCCGAAGTCTCAAAACACTAAGCTTCTGTCACTGCAGTGGCAAATGGTCTGAAATTCCCTATGTCCAAGCGTTTTTTTACCCTCCACTCTCACTCTGTATGAGCTACGGTCTGGCTCAAATCTTCCTATTACACATCCTAACCCTTCCAGTCTCGGCCCTCCCCCGTGCAGGTCTCCCCAACGAGACCTCCCTCCGCCTAACCCCAACCTGCCCCCGTCCTCTTCCCAGCCCCGCCACTCCTGTTCTCATTCTGCTCAAGTCGCGGGACCTACAAACTCTACCAGAAGTGGTTTATACCCATTCGGGGAGGTGACTGGGGTGGAGGGGATGCTCTTTCGACGCACTGCACTGGGGTGAGTTCTGCACTCGGGGGGTGTTCACTTGCTTGGGTTCTCCAGGTCCTGTCATTGGAGGGGCTCCCACTGGGCAGCCGCCAGGGTGGCAGCGGCAAACGTGGCATTCTCTCTTCGCGTTTGCCCCTTTACCTACTGCAGAGGAAGATTCGCGACAGCTAATCCTAACCACACGCGGCACATGTGGGCAGGGGGTGCATGAACGTGGAAGAGGCCAGAGAGCCTACCGATAGAGAGGAGATAATTGTCCCAGGAATCGGTGATTCAATAATGACTGCAATAAGGACTACGTTTAGTTTCAAACTTCCTGGGCGCGTAGACACATCGGGAGACGATGGTTTGTGAGGCTGTTGCTCTCGGATAAAGTGAAGCTTATCAGCTCTCCGGGAGGAGAGGAGTGTTTTCCCAGCACTGGATTCTAAAGTCTATCAGCTGCACCTTGAAGGAAGGCCACGTGGACTCAGAACGGGCACAGTTTGCATCCCTGGTGTGGCAGAAGGCGGCTCCCTGTGTGGGCTTCCTGGAGCTGCCATATAGTACCAGACTGGGGGCTTAAAGCAACAGGGGTTTGGTCTCTCACAGTTCTGGACGCCAGAAGTTCAAGGTCAAGATGCCGGCAGGGCCACGCTCCTTCTAAAGGAGGGTGGATCCTTCCTCATTTCCTCCAGCTCCTGGTGGCCACAGGTGTTTCTTGGCTTGTGGCTGAATCGCTCCAATCTCTGCCTCTGTTGTCATGGGGCCTTTGCCTCTATGCCTGTGTCTTCTCTTCTGTTTCTTAGAAGGACGCTTGTCATTGGACTTAGGGCCCACCTGGGCAGTCCATGTTGATCTTATCCAGAGATCTTAAGTACAGATGGAAAGACCCTTTTTCCAGATAAGATCACGTTCACAGGAGGTGGAAGTATCTTTTTTGGGGGCAGTGGTGGCTACAGGTCAACCCACTACACTTCTCCCAGAGCTCACTCCACGGTCTCTCCTCCCCTGCAAATGTGGAGGGTGGAGCATGGAATTAGGGTCCCATGGGGATGCCCCGTGAAGAAGAGGGTGTTATTTTGGGGGGTTGGGTAGTCTTCCTCTTGTGCAGGTGCCCTCTCATCCCCCTCCCATTGTGCCCTAAGAATCAGTAAGGTCCCTTAGGTGGCAGCAGGGCTGACAGGGCTATGGGTGGCAGGTGACAGCAGCTAGGGGTTATGGGGCAGTGGTCAGCTCTACCAGGTCGGATGTAGCAGACCTGTCTGTCCAGGCAGGTGACCCACCCAACCTCCCTGAGCCTCAGTTTCCTGGCTGAAAAGTAGACAAAGGACCTATCATGAAGGGAGTGGTGAAGGCCAAATGAAATGGCAGCTGGGACTTGCAAGTCAGTGGACAGCCACGTGTGCGTGGCCACAGTGCCCTCCTCTTGGGGCTCCCCTCTGGGCCCTGAAGGAGGTGGGGAAGGAAGGCATGTTCCCCAGGGCCCCTGGTGGGCACTGCTGTGACCAGGAGCTTGTGAGAGCCCCCAGCCACTGGAGAGAGGGCTTCTGCTCTGCCTCCTGCTCTGCCCCCACCATGAATGTCCCCCCCCCAGTGGGCGGGCCCTTGGCCCTGCACACCTGTCTGATCTGCTTGAACTCATCTGGTGGCACGTTGGAGAAGATGTTGCACTCGGGCTGGGCGAGGATCTGGAAGGCCACGGCGCAGTGGTGGTTCTCTAGTGGCGAAATGTCGTTGTAGCGGACTGCCAGCTCTGTGCGGGCGTTGATCTGGTACCTGGGGGGCCAGGGGGAGCAAGGGGAGGCTCAGGCACCTTCCCCAGGGACCTGCATGGCAGGGAGGCTGGAAGGAAGTGCGTGGCTTAGGACTCACTTCTGCCACCTCTGCTGCCCCGGTAACGAGAGGTCCCCAAGTATATATAGTCCTACCAGACAGACACCACTGAGGAACCCAGATTCTCCCTGGGACAGCACCCTGAAGGCATCGTGGCCTTTTGTGAAAGCTGTCACGTTTTCAATATGACCCAAAGGCAGGCACCTGGAGAAGAACCAGGCTGCACTTTTGCGTCAGAGGCTGTGGGCATGGCCTCTGCTCTGGCTTGTGCCATGCACGGCCAAGCCTTCGAATCCACCCTGGCAAACGGTGGCAGGGCTCTCAGGGATATTTGACGTCACCCCACAAACACATGCAAATTCAACAGAAAGGACTGATGTATCACTGTTTTCTTTTAAAAGGCTCCCCAGCCGTCAGGGGAGAGCCTATCAGCCCAGCCCCCAGGCCAGTTTGCAGATGGAGCTGTCAATAAAGGGCTCCAAACCCGAGCACGTGGCCCAGACTTGATCAGTCACGTGGCATGGAGCTGTGTGGGCAGAGGCAGTAGCAGAGCAATAGGCCGCAGAGCTTGGCCTGTTGGCCCGTTCTCCTGGCCCCATCCCACGATGGGCCCCCACACCCGTTCCTCTGCAGCTCCTTCCTCCACCCGCTCCGGCCTTGTTGGCGGCAGGCAGGGAGGCTGCCCTGGGAGCAGCGTGCTCTGGGGCCCGGCGCTGTAGAGCCATCGCTGGGGTGTGGGGCCCCATTCCCTGCTTGTGGTGGCGGCGTCAGCCTGCCAGGGCTCTGCTGTGCACGAGCTGAACACGGAGCCACAACCTCACAGATGTGGCGGCCCTTGGCGTTTAATTGCCCTGAAGGTTCCTGCTCAGGGGAGGCCCAAGGCCCTGGACAAAGTCCCAAAGCCAGCAGAAGCTGTGTCCTATGGAGGCAGAGCTAGGGGCTGGGGAGCGCTTTATCGACAGCTCCATCTGCAAACTGGTCTGGGGGCTGGGCTGATAGGCTCTCCCCTGACAGCTGGGGAGCCTTTTAAAAGAAAACGGAGAGGAAACAACCACTCACTTACGTGTTGTTGTAGCCTGGATGGTCCAAGTCGTGGCAGATGGCCGCCGTCATTAGGATCAAGATGTCCATTTGGGAAAACTTCTCCTGGATTGGAAAATAAGATTTTTGCCCTCTTCACTCCAAAGGTGGGATGAGATGAGGAGGGGCTGGAAACAGGTGGGAGATGAGTGATGTGGATGGCACGAAGCCCCCTCCGGCTCTCACGAGCTCCCGGCCCGGTGGGAAGGACACGCCGTACTGTGGGGCGGGGTGAGCAGGTGGGGAGACTTGCTCATGTCATCCCAGGAGTGGCCTCGTCCACTGGGGCAGCTGATGGCAACATGTGGGGTGTTTCCCAGGACGGGGAGGAGAAGCTGGCCCCCGCCTGTCGCTCTTTTGGGGGACAGAAGCTGCCACTCACTGGAAGCCACCGCCGTTCCCAAGAATGGAGGTGGGTGACGGGCGGCAGGACCCACCTGGAGACCGCAGAGCCAGACCATACTGTACATCATCTGTGCCACGCAGAAGCAGTGCCGGAAGTTGTGGAAAGGGTTGTTCCTGTAGTTGTCGTGCACGCAGAGCTGCGAGAGAGGCGAGGGCTGTGCACCTTTGCTCCCCGATGGTGTCGGATGCTCTTGCCAACCCTTGTGTGCCCCGTGTTTACCGCAGGTCTGGACAGGCGGCTGGGAGCTGAGAGCACCCATGGGCCACTACGGCTCCTGGGGCAGGTGGGGGATGCAGCTCCCACTGGGGTTTCACCTGGGCTTGGGGACCGGGGTGTCCCTGGAGGTGTCTGATAAGCCACACTGGGGCATGAAGCTAGGGTGTGGAGCAGGGGGACTCCAGGAGGGGCTCGAGGCCCCTGGGCACTGTGAAACCTCAATAGGCTTTTCCTATTCGGTTCCCAGCAGTGTTTTATTTTTTTAAAAAATTCTGCCGCTAAACACACTCATCCACACACGTGCATACACGCACACGCTCCCACGTACTGCTGCTGGGGCATGTGTTGCTTCACCTAGTAACATCCTTATTCCTTGCTCGTCCGAGCAGGAGCTGGGACAGAAGAGAGCTTTGGTGGGAGGATGAGCAGAGAGCGGCTCGGTGTCCTCACAGAACTCCAAGGACTCCCCGCCTTCACTGGACCTCGTCAGGACAGTGCCCAGACGATCCGTCCCTGCATGACTGGGTGACACTACGTGCCCAAGAAGGCCCGGCGGGCCTGCACTTACCAGCCACCGCTTGAGCGTGATGGGGTTGATGCTGAAGTCCCTGGCCAGGCCGAGGTCGTGGTACATGTGCTCCAGGCAGCTCAGCATCTACGGGCACAGGGCAGGTGAGCGCCCCCTCCCCACAGGGCCCCCGGAGCCGGGCCCGGTCAGGGTGTGGGCAGAGAGGCCTCTGCACGGCGCTTTCAAGACACCCAGGTAGGGAGTGGTTTGAGAGTGTCTGGGGGTCTCCTGGGGGTGGAGGGGCCGGTTCGAAAGTCAACGAGAGTTCCATGCAGGAGGGGACAACAATGGGGTGAGGGTGCCCCCACTCTCAGTGACCCCCCCAAAAGGATTTTATTATTCCTACACTTGGAAAGCAATCTTAGTGGATCAACATCACAGTTTCAGGTTCTAGATGCAGTTCCATCTGCGCACACCTGGGCACTGGGTGCCTTCATGAGGAGAAAGGTCTTTTACTTGCCTGCGGCTGGGATTGCAGGAGCTTTCATGATGTACATCCCAAAAATGCTAAATTATGCTCCTCTGGGGCCCCGTTTGGGACCAGAGACAGTTTTTAATGCCTTAACTGTAGTGTCCGGAAGGTGGCCTCTGTGCTGGGTGAGCTGCCCCTCCTAAACCTTATTTCATTGAACTCTGTTCTACCGATGCCCCTGCTCAAGTCGAAGTAGATTTTGCCCTTAGTCCCAAAGAGGATTTATTGCCATTGTTGAGATCTATTTAAATACAGCTCAGTGCTTTGCAGCTAATTAAGTTCAGGAGGAAAAGACGAAATGATTTTTAAAAACGAGAGTTTGACAAAAGTGGGCCTGGCCATCTGGGAAAAGCAGGTCTTAGCTGGACAGCCCAGGGAGACGAAGATCTGCAAAATGGGGACAGATCAGACACCCCTAGAAGGCATCCTCTGCCCAGGGTCACACACACTCAGTCTGCCTCCGACCCACCTGCCGGCCGCCCAATGCCTGCCGAGGGCACTGGGCTGACCCTGCTGGAGCCTGGAACAGCTTCCCACCTGCCTCTGTTCACCGCAGGAACTTCTCTTCCCAGAAGGGTGTGTTATAGACTGAATTGTGCCCCCCAAATCAATATATTGAAGGCTTAACCCAAATGTGCTTGTGTTTGGAGACAGGCCGTTTAAAGAGGCAATTAAGGTTAAATGAGGTCAAAGGTGGGGCCCCAGTCCGATGGAACTGGTGTCTTTGGAAGAAGAGGAGACAGCAGGCATGCACGTGCAGGAAGGAAAGGTCACCTAAGGACTCCCTGAGAAGCCAAAGCCAAAGGCCCAGGAGCAACCAGCCCTGGCAGCACCTTGATCCTGGACTTCCAGCCTCTAGAACTGTGAGAAACGAACTTCTGTTGTTTAAGCACCTCCATAACTTTGTTATGGCAGCCTGAGCAAACCAGGACAGGGCATGCCACCAAAATTCCTCTTTTTCTTATTACGCCATATATGAGACCTAGACCCACTGAAAGTGAGGCAAATTTTTGTAACCCTAACCCTATAATCCCAGCATCCATGGATGGTTCTGAAGGGAGCAGAGAATCCGGTGGCATCACAAGGAATCCGGCTGGAAAGCTGGAAACCACCCCAGGGCACATGTGGGAGGCCACACAGGGAACATCCCTGAAGCATGCTGACCACATGCTTCCGTGGGAGGACAGTACAGGCGTGGGTTAAATCACGTGCAGGGCTCCAGGTTTTGGAGACAGTGGCTTTGAAGGAGCTGCTTCCGAGAGGCAAGGCGTCGAGGCCGGCGTGAGGATGGGAGGCTGGCTCCCAGGCTGGTCCTCCCACCGTCCTGGGTGGGGCTCTTTGGACCAGAGGGGCTGCAGCCTCGAAACCTCTCGCGCTCTGCCCCGCCAGTGCAGACGCTGCTCAAGGCAGCCCCGAAGAGCGGACACGTTTGCTGTGAAATCGGAGTCAAAGGCGAGGACGGTTGGCAGATGGAGCCATCTGGTGCCACTTCTGTGGCATACAAGGCAGCTTCAGAGCAAGAGTGACAGATGCATCTGTCGCATTGTTTGCAGCCCTGAGCCCGGGCAGGCGAGAGAGTGAGTGGCAGCTGCTGGATGTGGCGGCGGGTCCTGGGCTGCGTGGGCCACGTGATCTTGAGTGTGGGGGACCTGGGAGAGCCATGGAGGCCCCTGCAGCCTTCCAGCTCTGTGCTTGCTCGGGCAGCCCTGGGAGGAGGCCCCACCGGAGCAGCGCAACAGGGCAGCCCGAAGTCATGTCCCGGTCTGGTTTGCCATGGGCGGGACGCTGGGCCGAGGTGCTGGGAGGACGGCAGCATCGCCCCGCTGGCAGGGAGGGAGGTGATCATCGACAGATGGGGGTCCTGGGGCGTTCCCTGGGTGCTGGCTGCAGTTTTTCGGGGCGGGTAGGGTGCTGAAGTTCTCAGGTGTGTCCCTTCAGTTCTTTTTGCCACTCACACTCCCAAATTCCTGGCATCTCCAGCTTTGCCTGAGGCCGAGGCTCCCTCTGGTCTTTGGGCATCTCTGGTTCACCACTGGCAGGCAGCTGGACACTTCTTAGAAGCTCCGGAACCCTCGCCAGTCTCCAGGGTGCCCTTGAGACCTGCAAGGCAGAGGCCACGGGCCGCAGTAGCCACCACGCAGAGGCCAAGTCTGGCTTCAGGGAGCCGGCCGCCTGCCGGGACTGTGAGTGCACTCTGCGAGTCGGAGCACAAAGTGGTGGCCCTTCTGTGATAGATGCACAAGCCTTCTGACCTCGTGGAGCAACCTCCACCTCCCAGCCACGGTTGCCCTGTGCCCCGACGGGTTCCCTGGGGGCAGGCGGCAGAAACGACAGCAGGAGCCAGTCTCCACACAGGCGCTTCGCCATCAGTGGCCCCTGGCTTTGCTCTCGCTCACAGTGGGCTGAAGTCACAATGGCCTTGGGGACGGTGATTTTCCCAGGTGATGCTCCAGAAGCAGTGCTTGCCCACTGGCCAGGAGCAGGTGTCCCACGTCCTAAGTATCCCGCTGTGTCCGGCTTGCCCTGCACTTGCCAGCCCAGCCCACCTCCCAAGGGTGGCGGCTCAGTGCTTCCCTTCCTGGCTCCACTGTGCTCCGTGTGCCTCCCATGCTCGGGCCTTTGCTGATCACGCACTGACCCAGCCAGGACGGGAGTCTTCTCCCGCGGTCTCGCACTGTCCTGCACCTTCAGAGCTGGGGAGCCACCTGCCCACGTGGCGTTCTGAGGAGGCTGCTCTCGTGGAGCTGCTCTGACCCCGAGGTGGGGAGTGCAGGCCGGATCTCCGCTTTTCTTTTTCTGGCCAGTGCTGTAGAGTTTGTCCTCGTGCTGGGGGACTGTGATCTCAAAAGTGGGTCACTTAGGAGATTCCAGCGCCCCAAGCACCGACAACCAGGCACTACGTACATTAAGGTGCAAGACCCCGCCCCCGCCCTTTGTGGGCACATCGCTGCTGCATACGCGGGCTGGGGGGCTTTTGCATTTCTGTGTTGCTGGAAAGCTGGAAAGCGTCTTTAGAGTTTGGTGGGTTAAAAATAGCTTGGCCCAATGTCCACGATGAGGGACATCTTCTTGGGATGCAGAAAGAGAGGGGTTTGATTACGGCTAATGAGACTAAACCAAAAAAATCTCCATTTTTCTGTATCTCAGCAAATGGGAAGTTTCTAAGAAATATCTTGCTGCGAAGGTGGCTCACCCGCCCCGAATGCCACGTTTCCACTGGCCTGGGTGCCACTCAGCTCCTGTGCCCTGCCCTGCTGACAGCTCGCTCTCAGCAGAGTGCTCCCGCGGGAGCCTCTTTCTTGAGGAAGTATCTGCTCCAAGCAGGGGGATCTTCCTCCAGCATGCAGCTCCGCTGTGGGCACGCGCCTGGCAGGGTTTTGCAGGTCCTCGGACGGCCCCTGGGAGCTCAGCGCCAGGTGGAGGTTGCCCACCCATCCAGCCGGCTCCTCTCTTCGCAGAGTCCCCATCTTGGGGACTGTCTCCCGGGCCCTCCTATAAAACGTCAGCTTGGACTAAAACCTGGAGCATCAGGTAAAGCACAGGAGGAGCAGTGGGATGGTCCCCGGCAGGGTTCCACGACCACGAGCTGCCTCTCCCAGGGCGCTGTTGCCTGAGATGCCCTCACTTACCTCGTTGGGTTCCCAAAGCCAGACGTCGAAGGTCGGCTTCCGCAGGGCCTCGATGGTCTCCGGAGAGAGCAGGTACTGGAAGGACAGGAGTTCGGTGTTACCCGGGCACTGAGGGCCTCTGTGCGGACACAAAGGCTGTGACCCTGGATGTGTGCGGAGGGCATTTCTCCTCCTTCTCCTGCTTCCTTTCAAAGACGCCTGTGCACAGACTCGGGCTGCGTTCTGGAAAGGGCAGGCAATCCCACCCGTGGCCGGGCAGGCTTGGGGATGGAAATCCCACCCGTGGTTGCCAGAGACAGGGGCAGGGGGAGGAGGGAGGTCGGGGTGATGGGGACGTTCCGTATCTCGACTGTGGTGGAGGTTCCATGACTAAGTAAGTTTGTCAAATGCCCAGTGCTCTGTGCCTAAAGAACTTTACTGCGTGTAAATTAGGTCTCAACAAGCCTGACAATAAAAATACAATAAAGTGAAGTCAAGGAGAGAAAAAATTCACTGGCATACATTCAAATACTGGCTAAGGAGCTATTTTGAGTTTCTCTTGCCGGGACTGGTCCTAGACGCGTGGAGACAGCACATTTGCTGTGGGCTGGCGCCCGGGGCGGTGCGTGCCAGCATCGGGGTAAACTGTTGTGAGGAACAGAGGGCTGCGGTCTGAGACGTCAGACGGGAGTAGTGTTTTGGTATCACACACGGTCTTCTCCTAGGTCTTTTCATTTGTTTTTTAAAAAAAGAACTGATGTGGCCGGGTGCGGTGACTCACACCTGTAATCCTAGCACTCTGGGAGGCCGAGGCGGGAGGATTGCTTGAGCTCAGGAGTTCGAGACCAGCCTGAGCAAGAGTGAGACACTGTCTCTACTAAAAATAGAAAGAAAGAAATTGGCCAAACAACTAAAAATAGAAAAAATTAGCCGGGCATGGTGGCGCATGCTTGTAGTCCCAGCTACCTGGGAGGCTGAGGCAGGAGGATCACTTGAGCCCGGGAGTTTGAGGTTGCTGTGAGCTAGGCTGATGCCACGGCACTCTAGCCCAGGCAAGAGAGTGAGACTCTGTCTCAAAAAAAAAAAGAACTGATGTGAGTACTGACACGTTTTATTTTGGGTCCACTCTGTGCGTGTGCTTCCCGGGGGTGGGATTATGAGAAGCGTGGGTCCTATTTTCCTATGGAAAAAGGCACCAGTCTCCGTTCAAAACCCTCGGATAATATTCATCGCCCTTCGGAAGCGAGTGGGAGCAACACCGACAAGTGGACGCCCGTGGTCCATGCGGAGGCTCGTAGGCGGCAGGACGTGCCTGGTGCACAGTTCCTCTGCCGTGGGAGCCGAGCCGTCCGCATCTTGGCGCAAGGGCGTGTCAAGGACCAGGAGGGGCTGGGATTTCACTGCTCAGCAGCGGAAAGCGTTGGTGAGATGGTGACCAACATCACCAGACCCTTCTTTTGTAGTTACTGGAAAAACAGGCGCTGCTACTCTACCAAGGGCCCGGTTCTCTTACAACTGAGAAAGCTTTTGTGCAAAAGAGTAAAACTTTCCATCACAACTATGTGCTGCTCAGGGACAGGAGAGCCAATGAAACGGATTTTTAAAAATTCAGTTAAAAATTAAAGTAACATTTGAGTGCAAAGACCATTTACCAAGTCAGCAAAGGGAACTGAGCGCAGACAGCAGCAAGGAGCTGTTATCTCCTTGCAAACTAAAGTGTGGTCTGGGATCACTTTTGCTAAACAAATGTCAAAGAGAAAAAAATACTTTGCCTAAGAAGAACCCACACCCCCAAAAGCCCAGGGATGGGGAGGGGCTGCTCTGCGAACGTGCCAATGGCGGGGCTCAGGGGCCAGGGACGCGTGGGGCTGTGCACACGGAGCTTGAGTTTGTGCAGGGCTGGAATCTTGCCTCACCTTGGGGTAAGCGGGGACATCACGCCGAGGTGTCAACTTCTTGTTGTTATCCAAAAAACTATACTTACAGGGACAGTTGGTCCTACAGAGAAGAAGCAGAGATTAGCTTCAGTCTGGGCGTTCACATGTGCACCCCACGGCGGGGCCCTCATCAGAGCAAAAGCAAGAAAAAACCCAAACCTGAACCCCACAGACCCGTGCAGTCTTATTTATTCTGGGAGAATCAGTCGAGCAGGCAGTGGGGACCCTGCGTGACCTCTGACGTCATCGGGCTTGTGGAAAACACACAGAGCAGATGACGAAGGCTCCCTTCACTCTTAGGTACGCTTCTAAAAAAGCTTTTTCTAAAGACACAGTAAAACGCTCTTGTTCTAAGAAATCCAAACACAGGAATAGAGAAAGTAAAAAGTATCTAAGTCCTCACTTTATCCACTTCTTTTCCCTGAATCTCACACCCCAAAAAGAACTTCAAATGGTTTAGTGTTATACTTCCAGAATGTTCCTGGGCATGGACACGCATGGACAGCAGCCTGTACTTTGAAACAAAGGTGGAATTGCACAGATTTACTCTCTTGCACTTTGCTTTTGTCACCTGATGTACCCAAACTCATTCTGTGCTGCTGCACAGAGCTAACTCTGTTTCCTGATGACGTTGAAGTGTCTGCATGGTCCCCCACGGCGTGGCTGTGGCACCTGTCATCAGTTCAGCCCCAACGCTGGACTTTTAGGATGTTTCCAACTTTCTGCGTTACATATAATGTTGGCAGACGAATCTTCTGTCTCTGTTTCTCTTCACCACTGGACATCAAGATATGCCACACAAGAACAGGACAAAAGGAGCCAGGTGTCTGTTGGAGGGAAAGCCACCTGCTGACGGGGCAGTGTGCTGCCGGCAGGGTCACGGGGGCTGCCCGTGGAGGGCCTGCCCCACCAGGCCTGGTCCCCGGCAGCGGGGTCCACCGGGGGGCTGGGCAGATCTAGGGACCATCTTGGACGTTCACCTGCTTGGATGCGAACACGCTGGTTCAGGTGGAGCACCGTGGGGGCCGCGCCCAGATCATTTGGGATCCCCCAGGCTGGGGCAACCACTGCATCAACCAAACAGCAGAAACTTGTGCAATTTGTAACAAAGTTACCTCTTCTGGGAGAGCAACTGAAGACAGCAGAGTGAGAGCGGTAAAGACGCTGGCTCCCCTGAGCCCACATGTCTGCTCTGAGGAATTCTTCTTAAGAAAAGAATGAAGCACGAGCAAACAGCTCTGCACACAAACGTATTCATCCCAGCGTTATCTGTTGTCACAGAAACACAAAGCCAAACCAGAGGCCCCCGAATGTCCTCAAGGGGAAGTCATTTAAGCCACCGTGATGCACTACTCGCCGTCATGAAGATGGTTACGGGTATTATTTGAAGTGAGTGGACCGTAGGTGAAAAGGGAAGATAAAAATGTTACGTGCAGTGTGCACCGAAAGATAATGCCAAGAGATTTACCAAGCTATGAGGAAAAAGGAATACATTTGGGGGGTTAAAATGGAGTGCTCGTGATTGTGGCCTTCTGGAAAAATCTATGAGCTGCATGTTGGTTACAATTTAATCTATTTATTGTTCATGACATTGTAACAGGAAAACGGTTACAAACAGTATTTTTTAGTTGTTTTTCAAAACTAGTTATCTATACACAGAGCAGGAATCCGTCCAGGTGTAACTGGGGGCCTTGCTGGCGACCACCGCTCATCCCAGCAGCACAGGCCGGAAGTCCCACAAGGAGCAGACGCTATTTTCAAACTTAGGATAATAGATCTGTTTCCTTTTTCAAAAAAGAGCCTTCGGTATTGTTTTCTTGGCATGTCGCGCTCCCTTCCCTGGTGAATCCGCTACAGAAAGTCCTGTGCTGTGCCTTCCCGGGACTCGAGTCGCGACAACAGTTTGATGTATAGAGGGGAATTCTGACAGATTTAGCAAAATAACAACATAACCAACCAACAAAACGTACCAACCAAACGATTTCCACTGTCACCCTGCAATTGAGAAATCCCACTGAAACGTTTCCCAGCAGAGAGGGACGCTGCAGTTAGGAGAACAGACGGCAGGGTCATTAATCCTTCCCTGCTCTGACGTCGTCGGTATAAACATTCGCACATGTGCTGTCTCTGTAAGTCTTCTGCGTCCCCCGGGACGGTCATGGAAGTCTTCACCAAGCAGGGTGGGTTGACAGCCGGAATCCAGCGGGAGATGGGACATGAGCCTTCGCTGGGGCCGCCGACCCCGCCCGGCCAGGTAGCCCCTCGCTCTGCGCTTGTTGCCGTGGGAACAAGCATCCTCGGCGCACAGAGCAGCTGGCACAGAGCCTCCTCTCGTCATTCTGTTTGGAGCTTTCACTTCCTGGGCTCCCCTTCCTCCCCTGCCCTGGGGCTCAGGCCAGCGGCTAAGGCCAAGTGTTTGGGATGACAGCAGAGGTCACAGAGCCCCGGAGCCCTCATTTGCCACCCCTGCTCCTGCAGCCTCCCCGGCCCGAGAGGACTGGCCCCTTCTGCACTGCCCGCGGGTGCTGGGCCAGAGTCCTGCCCTGTCCTAACTGGCAGCCAGCAGCTGGGCCGCTCCCCTCAGGACAGGGCAGCCTGCTCCGGGGTGCTGTCTGGCGCGGGGCGGCTGTGTGCGTGTGAACGCAGGTCAGTACTCAGGCTCACGCTGTGCGGCACAGGGCTGGGCTGACCCGCCTGCTGTCCTCCCCTCTCTGCTCCCCGCGGAGGCAAGAGCGCCCGCCCCTGGCTGGGCCGACATCTCGGAAGTGTGATTTCTCTTCCTGCAGTGCAGGTGAAGTGACATTTTAACACGCCTAGTCCCAGGGACCTCAAATTGCTACGTGGTACTCATGCGTGGTTACAAGGGAACCTGCCAGCAGCGACAGAAGGGGTAACGCAAACAGCCTCTTGTCTCTATTCCGAGTTCCTTTCTATATAAAGAAGAGGGAAGGGTTTTGCGTGGGGTAGGAAAGGGGCCTGGGGTGGGTGACATTGCTGTGGATGAGACCGGAGCCCAGGACGCTGGGTTTGTTTTCTCTAAGCGTGTAGGCGGCTCTGGAGACTGTCACCCCCTTCCGTTTTGGATGGAAGCGTCCCATGTATCTGTCTCTCACCTACGTGGGCTGCTGCCAGAGCTGTCTGCTGAGAATGTCGCCTCTACAAGCCTGATGGGGACTGGAAAGTCTCCTCTTCTCCCGATGGCACTGAGAGCTCTAAAAATGTACTTCCGGGGGGAGCGTGGACAAACACATCCTGCTCAGAGGAGCCCACACGCCCACGCGCCTGAGCTTGCCCCCGACGCCTGGCGGCTGGCTTCCTCCGCATGCTCTGCCTTCCCCACGAGGCGTGTCGTGGCTGGATCGGGTCCCCCTAAAAGTCTCATGTGGAAGTCCTAACCCCTGACGCCGTGGACACGCCTCATTTGGAGACAGGGCTGCTGCAGATGTAAGTAGTCGAGCCGAGGTCAAGGCGACCCCTACGCCAATGTGACTGGTGTCCTTATAAAAAGGGGCCTTTGGACCCAGAGACTGACACAGGGAGAACACCAGGCAAAGACAGGCAGGCTCTGCAAGCCAAGGGGCGCAAAGGACGCGCCGGCAACCACCAGGCATGGGGAAGGAGATGCTAGGAAGGGTCCCTGGAGCCTTCGGAGGTGGCGGAGCCTGCGACACCTTGATCTTGGGCTTCCGGCCTCCGGCATGGAGAGAATAAATTTCTATGGTTTCAGCCCCCAGTTGCGGCACTTTGTTGTGGCAGCCTAGGAAAGTACTACGAGTGCCATAAGGCTCTGGGGAGTGTCTGTGAGGGTCCCTCAGACCACACAGACAAGATCCCTGACCTACCCACGGCTGCGGCGGGCAGGGGACGCAGTCTCTGGGCGGTGGTCGCTGCACAGACGATATAGGCAGGAGCCCAGAGGCCGCTGCTCAGGGGAGTCTAGTTTCAGGTGCAGACCAGATCTTACTCTCAATCTTCTTTCTGCTCTTGCTGCATGTGGGGTGGGGGACGCTGGCCCTGCGGCACCCACAGTCCCTGTCTGAGGCAGCCTGCCCTTGCCTGGCTCTGGGCAGACGGGAGCCATGCTGGGTGGCACCACGCTGGGCCACCACCCTCCCACCACAGGGGGGAAGCGCCAGTCTGGGGCAGGATGGGGGTCTAGTACACGGCAGCCGGGGCGCAGGGAGGGCAGACGGCCGAGCTGACCTGTGTAGAACCCAAGGCCAAAGGTGATGCCCTGGCGGGGGGCACTGTGGTCTGAGGCTGCCGAGCCAGGTCCCGGCCTCGGGGCTCAGATGCATGGCTGCACCCGTGTGATTCTGGAGCTCTTCCCTGAGGTCTCGTAGAGGGACTTGTCCCTTAAAGAGCCTCCCACCACGGGGACGGCGAAGATGATCGGCTCACTCACCATCTTCCACGGGCACACACTCCTCGGCGCTGACTCCCCAAGTCAAATGGGACAAGACGTCTCTGACTTCAGATGAGCCCACAAGGAATGTGACATAAACGAGGCATGGGCCCCCGAGGACACGCTAATGAGGCTCAGCTTGGCCTTCCTCCCTGCCTTCCTCTTCGGTATATTAGTCGCATTAACCCCGCCGAGGCCTGGCAGTAACTTCCGCAGTTCTTCAAAAGCGTGGCGCTCTGGGGGGCGATGGGCCACATCACAGCCCTGTGGCCTCCCGGAGGGTGGCAGTGGGCGTGAAGACACACCCACGAGGCGCCAGCCGGCCTTGCGTGCTGACCACGCAGCACTGCGCCAACGTACGTGCTGTGTTCGTCACCATCGCCATCATCCTCATCATCACCTTGTGTCCCCATCCCCAATTTGAACGTGGTTCAGCCACATTTGTTGTGACCGTGTTTTCAGTAAAGGGTCCTGCTGGACCTTCGAGGTGGCGTCACGAAGCCTGGGGCATCGTTCGCATGAATCACAGCTCACGGGGCGCAGGAGCAAGCGAAGGGTGCCTGTTTCCAAAGGGCGTGTGATTTCTGCGTCCACATGACCAGAGCCCTCGCAGGACCGCAGCCCTGACGGCTCAGGGGATGTCACACGGGGAGCAGGGTCCCTGGGCGTACCACGAAGCTCATCCCCCAAAGGCCTTTTTCTTCTTACTGTTCTTTCTTTAAAAGCTGATGTCGACTTCTTTCAAGCTGGATGAAGTACCGCTACCCCTTGATTTGTAGGAGCGTCGCTCCCGTTACGTGAAGTCGTCCTCCCCCCGCCCTGAGCCGCGGTTGCTCTTCTGCCGTAAGAGACCTGGTGACCGAGCAGCAGGTCCCAGGCAGAGCGGCGCCTCCACACCGTGCTCCCCAAGCCAGATCCCACGGAATCGCACCAGTCCACGGTCCCCGCCGACGGCAACAGTCGCCCTGGCAGGCCCGGCTGCCCGCTGTCACCCGGCCAGACCTTACCTGCTGCTCCTGGCCGCCAGCTCCTCCCTCATCTTCTTAATGTCACTCTTGCATTTCTCGATCTCCACCACTTTTAGTCCTTCCACTGGTGACAAAGAGACAGCAACGGGTTACCAGGGGCGAACGCGGAGGCTCTCGCAAGGCTGGCAGCTACGGCGGTGGGGGGGACTCCACTGCTGCCCCTCCTCCCCGCCCAGCTCAGCCACGACGGACTCTCACGCCACAGGCATGTTCCACGGCCACGTGGGAACCACTGCATCCTTCCAACCGCTGAGTGTCCAGGGGACCCCCCTCCCCACTCCCCTCATCTCCCCTCACCCCCTTCTTGCTCCATACCCCTAAGCACCAGCTGAGGATAAACAAATCTTTTATTCCAAAAAAAAGAAAAAAAAAGAAAAGGGTGGAAATGTGCCCCCATGCATTAAAATGCGGGAAAGGCGCAGCTTTCTCAGCGAGGATTAAGATCTCATTAAGATAAAAGCTTTCCATTTTAAGGTCCCCCTAGGGCAGTTCACCAGGAGAAACTGTTGACTCAAACAGATGAGAAATAAACAGGCGCAGTTAAGGCTTAGCAGAACTCGGGCTTGGTCACATTCAGGAGCCCACGGCAAAGGTGGCCTCAGCAGTCAGGGCACTATTTTTCATCAGAAAACGACCTGGAGCTTACGCCGCCAAGCGAGAGTTAAACTTCAGGACGTTGGACCTTGGCAGACTGCACGCTTAGCTCAGAAACGCTGCCGTGAAGCAAGCAGCTTTGCAAAGGCTTTTAGATTACAGTCGGCTCAGAAGACATGAGAAAGCTTGGTTACTTGGAGATCACGCCTCAATTTTTATGCAAAAAGATACAACCCACAATGCCACCGTATGCCCCTTTTCACCAAGCGCGGCTCTGAAAAATGCTAAAAATAATATGTGAGTGATTCCTAAAGAAAAAAACAAAGCAACTAGGAGACTTGGGCTGGTTTCTAACAAACCCCCGCCACCCACCCAGAAGGAAGTGCCTCAGCTCTAGAGAGCGGGTGCAGGAGGGGTCCTCCCAGGGCAGCTTCCCGGGTGGGTCTTCCAGGCATTTCTGGGGCCAGAGACCAAGTGGGTCCTTGGCTTCTTGAGGACATTGCTTCTTTCTGCCCAAAAGGACGAGAATCTGGAGGGTCTGGTATTTGGATCTGGCTGTGCTGACTTGCTCTGTGCCAAGGAAACCTTCTGTGCCCCTCATCTGCCCAAAGACTGGGGGACGTGGGGACCAAAATATGGGGCCTGAAGTATATGTGGCTGGAGCCATCGAGGTCACTGTCCTGATGGCTGGGTCTGGAAGTGCTGCCAGGGAAGACGCGGGGCACCTGAGGGCTGGGGGGACATGAGGGCACCTGGGGGCTGCTACGTTTTCTTGCAACCACCGAGAGTCCACACCTCTGAGTGGAGGTCTCAGTGCCTTCTGCACCACGGGCCCCGTGAGGACCCTGATGAATGCCACGGGTTGTCCCCTGAACAAAGGCGCCCAGCTCACCACGTAGGTTTGCATGTGGACGGGGACGCCCAACACAGCCTCCCAGGGCACCCCCAGGCCTGTCCAGACTGCAGAGGGTACCGCCCTGAGGGCCCGAGGATTTGCCACCAGGACCCTGACACAAGCCAAATGTGGAGTCAACACAAGTGGAAACAAAGAGCTCAGTCTTGGTGACACGAGAAAGGCAGCAAATTCGGAGAGTGAACAGATCTGGGAAGAAACATGCCCATACAAGCACCCCGTCTATGTATGTATCTATTCCTAATTTTAAAAGGCAAAACTGGGATCAGGCCATTTGTTTTGTTTTCCAACTTGCTACTTGTACTCATCAATAGCCACGCGCCTTCCCGATGTTAGCAGCCGGCCTCCCAGCTCGTGGTTTCCTGCCTTCCCCACCGCAGAAAATGCTTATTTATCACACTAAGCAGGATAAATAAACACCAATGACTTCATGTCAGTTCAGATCAAATTTCGCTGCTAATGAGTTTGCAACAAACCTACAATTTTTTTCTTTTCATTTTTCAACATAAGGCACTGTTTAAATAGCCCGTGGTTTTCAATGGGTGCATGACGTCTGGATTAGTGCTGGGGTTCGCTGGGATCAGCTTCCCTGGCCTTTTACTGGGCTGACGTTAAAATTAAGCCTCTCAGGCAACACAGCACAATGTCTCCAGTTTGAATTCCAGAGAATCGGAATTTACAGCAATTAAGTTTATGGCAAGACTGTTTGCCAAGGAAACTGATAGTAACAAGATGGCAAAGTTGAGCATTAATCAATGGAAGAGAAAAACAACATGTCATGGAATGACAGAGCTGGCAGGGAACGTCTGGAGGAGGAGGTGGCCCGGACAGAACAGTGCAGCGTCCTGGGGCTCCTGCCTCCCTGGCCCTTCTGGGACACCGGGCTGCCTTTGGGAGGATTCCACAGCCCACCTCACTGGCCCATCCCAGCCCCTCCGGCCCAGGAAAGAGCAAGCCAGTCCGATGGGACATGGGGCTCATGCCGAGAGGCCTACACGGAGGATGGTAGAATGACAGGCCGCAGGGTCCTCTGTCCTGGCCCACGCGTCTGTCCACCCTCAGACTTTAAGCATAGGTGGGCACAGAACAAGCACCCCAGACTAGAGCAGAGGCCCCCCAGCCCACACGCGGACTTGCAGAGTGAGCATCATCTGGAGGCCCCGGGCTGTCCTCTCGGGCTTTAGGACAGAGTTTTATGGGCTTCTCACAGACACAGGCCACCTGGAGTAAGAGCTTCATGAGCGGTTTTCTAAGAGAGACGCTGGTTCCAGGAAGGGGCCTGGTGGGCAGGGGAGCGATCCTTCTTCAGCCGCCCCACCGGGCAAGGCTGCCGGGAACCTGGCGGGCCCAGTCCTGTGGCTGCAGAGCTAATAAAAGTTGTTTAAACACAGCATGGAAAGAGCTGTGTTCCAGTACTTCCTCCGAGGGCTTCGCCGAGCGTCTGCCTGAAGCGCACTTCTGAGCGGTGAGGACAAAAGCAAGGCTTGCTTTCAGTATCCAGTCTTTGCCGGGGTCTTTGCGTGACTTGTGTTAAAGTTCGCCCCTGGGGTCAACTCTAGCCGTGGCCCACGCTGTGTTTAGGTTCTGGCCCAAGCTCGGGGCCTGGGGACAAAGGGTGGATGGAGCAGGGCTGCCCCGTGCCCTGCCGCAGACCAGGAGGGGAGTGAGCAGAGAGCCCCGCGAGGTGGTCTCCAGCCTCTTGTCGTGAGAGCCGGGTGCCGCGTTCATGAAATACTCTTCACCCTGAGAGAAATCCCAGATTCCTGGAAGAAGGCTAAACATTTTATATAAAAGGGAAGAAACACTTTGAAAGTCAATTCAGAGAAATGAAGAAATCTGTATTTGAGTCAGA
The DNA here is from genome assembly GCA_963575035.1 of Avahi laniger. NCBI lineage: Eukaryota > Metazoa > Chordata > Mammalia > Primates > Indriidae > Avahi > Avahi laniger. The sequence continues at coordinate 45,295 of CAUYSK010082577.1, forward strand.
GGAATTATATGTTTAATAATGTCAAAGAATAAGTAGGAAATCCCTTTAAGACAAGTCTGTCGCCATGTAATATTCCTATATTTTAAAGATGGCCAATTCTGGAGGTGAGTCCTTTAACTCAGAAGCAGAAAACAGCTCATGACAGCTCATATATACCAGAGGAAGCTGTGTGTGAGCACACATATGTATGTGCGTGTCTCTGTGAGGGTGTGCATGTGTGTGCATGTATATGCACCTGTCCCTGTGTGTCTGTGTGTGTGCACGTAGCTGTGCATCTGTGTGTTTATGTGTGAGCATGTATGGGGGTGTGTATGTGAGTGTATCTGCATGTGTCTGTTTACACTTGCGTGTATGTGAGTGCATCTGCATGGGTCTCTGTGTGTTTCCACGTGTGTGCGTGTGGGTATGTCTATGTGTCAGTGTTATCTGCACGCCTGTGTGTTTATGTGTGTGCTTGTGTATGTATATGTGAGTTATCTGCACCTTTCTCTGTGCATTTACACATGTGTGTACAGTGAGCATCTATGTGAGCGCAACCCTCTGGCCTGGGCCAGCACAGCAGCATGTCCACGGGGCTCCTGGCCACCTCCCCGAACAGCTGGTTCCCAGCAGCTGTGCAGGGTCAGGGCTGCCCTCCGAGAAGCTGGGCCGAGCAGTTCCCCAGGGGCCTGCACGAGAGGTGCAGCTGCAGGCCCCTTCTTCTCGAAAGGGCTCCCCCTTCTGCCCTCCGCAGTTCCCGAAGTGTCTGGCTACCCACGTCTTTGGGCGAGGCTGTGTCGTCTCTGGGGGTCCCTCTGGAATTCATATTCCCTAGGGCTCAGCTCGGGTGCGGCACCCTGGCCACCTCCTGCTAACACAGAGGTCACTGGAGCCCGGGAAGCGGTCAGCGAGGGGCACCCAGAGAGGTCGAGCCCACAGCCAGTAGAGTCCCCAACATCAGCGGAGACAATAAATCCACCTTGAAGATCGAATGACCAGTGAACTTTAAAAATGTCAACACACTTTGGAAAGTATCAATATGACTATGGAAACCACTTTTCAACTTATTTAGATGAATCAGTTTCTGCATGATCCAGAATTTTTTTCTTGAAAAAATTACAAGCAATAGGAATAAGATATTAAAAGCGACATTCAGTCAATCTTAACAAATCCCAACCAGCCAGATTTTTTGGTGGTTCCGTGACCCTTAATGGCCTCCTGCTTGGATGCTGTTTACTTAGTGTCTTGGTGAGTGACCATGGTGCCCATCCGTCCTTAGCCTTTGCCCTGACACTGACAGAGCTCTCCGTGCCGGCGAGCTGTGGGTTGAGCGCAGAACCGTGAGGCTCGGGGCCTTCAAGCACTGATCCTTATGGCTGAGGACACAAAGGATGAGTGGCTTGAAGCTGTCTTCCTCGCAGAATGTGAGCTTTTTGGTAACTGAATCGAGACTCGAACGAACTCGTTTACTCACTAGCTTTCTGCTTTCCTTTTGCGTGACTGAAACCCAGAGGTGACGACGTGGCAGACACACGCCGAGAGACTGTGGAACCACAGCGTGCAGGTCAGTGTGTGGACACCGTCCTCATTTATGCAAAAAGGGACCCCCGCGGGATCCTTAGGGGAGGTTCCAGGCGGGGCTGGGCGTCCCGGCCACGCTGTCCTGCACGGGAAGAACGCCTGCGCCATGTGCTGCGCTGCTTTTAACACAGGAATGAAACGCTCAGCCAGGGAGGGTTCTAGCCTTCGTTAACATCAGAGGTAAATCGGAAGCACTTCCCTTCGGCGCTAAGCTCCTCCCCGCTCCAGGTGGTATTTGAGTAGAGGTTAAAGGGCAGACACACGAAAAGGAAACAAACCCACTCACATTCGACCCTTTTCTCCAGCATTGCCAAGTGATTCGCGACTTCAGCTTTCAGTTCGTTGATTTTAAATGCTCTAGGAATGAAAAAAAGAGAGAGGAAACATAACCCTTGGAATTCTCAGAGCTAACACTGGTTCTGCAAACAGCTACTGGGGCTGGGGCGGGGCCGGGGGCCGAGAGCCAGGAGCTGCTTTGCAGAACTCACCGTCCGGCGGCAGGAGAGCACTACCGGCTACCGTGAGGAGTGTTTTCTAACACGGACACACCCTGCTGCACCACACGGGCAGGTGTACTCACGGCCTCAGGCCTGCGCAGTGGACACAAGGTCTCTGCCGGTGAAATGGACAGCCCAGTCCCCACGGCCTGCCCTGATGGGCACAGACACCCTCAGGGGACCTGGTCTCCTCTCTGGAGGCTCCAACCGACTCAGTTAAACAATGCAGGGGCTTTTAAAAACTGGTATCCACCTGCCCTTTCCCCCATTTTAATTACTCTGGGGCAGTAAGATGCCAGAGAAATCGGTCTGACAGTGTGAATACAATATTTATGTTAGAACTGGTGGGATGACTCAGAATGAAAAGGAAGCAGCCCTGCTACACAGAGTCCCAGTGAGAAAAAGTATTTTTAAAATGCTGTCAATTCTGGCAGATTATCCTCCTGGTCCCCGAAGAGCCAGGGGAGAAAATTCTCAAAGTGCCTACTCGACAGGGCCTTTGGCATAGGTGAGCTTCCCTGATCCCGCCCAGGCTGGCTCAGCTACAGAATCACAAAAGGACTGCACTTCCGGGTTAGGGTTAGGGGGTGATACACCCCAGCCGCCAGCAGCCCCGCCTCGCAGCAGGAGAAAAGCCCCCGTCTCTGCACAGTGCGTGCTCAGAAGGGTCTGTACCTTGAGAACTGCTCTGCGACCTGGGCCAGCACGGTCTGGACGAGCTCTTCTCTCTCTACAAACCAAAGCAGACAGACAGATGGAACACAGGCGACAGGGAAGGACGTGTGGGGCACCGTGGGCTCGAACCCTCCTGGCGCGGACGCAGGAGCCGAGGAGCTTCCTGGGTTACCTGGAGGGACGCTTTGGCCTCCTGTGAGCAACTGGCCCTCCCACCTTCCACTCTTTCCCTCCCGGGCCCGCAGAGGTTGCTCAGCAGTGTCCAGGGCTCGTGGTCTCCCGTCCTTGGCACCAGCTATAAAAAGCAGGCAGGACCGGGTCTCTAAACATGGGAAGTTTTCTCTTGGTGCCTGGGTCTATTTTATGGGGGCAATTACTGTGACAAAGTGAGTTCAAGTGCAAAACACGGTGTTCTCCTGCCGGTCTGTGGAGAGGAAGCTGGCCAGGTCAAGCCAGTTTGTCCCTTTGTTGCCCGGCCCGTAAAACTGGGCTGGGCGGCTGGTTTTATAAGGTCCACCCGGGCCGAGTGTACCCTGCCTGGTTCCCTGTTTCCTGGCCAGGCCCAGGCTGGACTTACACCGGGCTCAGTCTCGAGTTCATGTCCTCTGTGCTGGCCTAATGCCCAACCCTCCACTGTAAACAAAATAAATAAAAACAAAACAAAACCAGCCCAAACAGAAAATTCCAATGATCCAATTCGTCAATGGGGCTCAGAAGCTACAAATGCTCATATCCTCTGACTCAGTGTCCCATCTCTAGGAAATAATCAGGCGTGTACTCAAAAGACGTTCGTCACGAGGTTATTCAACAGTGAACCTGTAACAGCTTACGTGTCCTCGAATGCAGATTTGTTAAATAAATGATAGTGTATCTGTGCTGTGAAATCATACTCTGCTATTAGAAATAACATCTTGAAAATGTTCATGTCTATTGTTAAAGTAAAAAAAAAAAAGGGTTTCAAAACAGTCCTACGGAGTGATTCCACTTTTGAAAACACCTTGGGAAGGTACACTCCAAAATAATGGTAGTTATCCTTTGATTATAAGATTATATATAAATTTTGTTTTCTTATTTTTGTTTCTCTGTGTCTTATGCATTTTTTATGATGAACATATAATTAGTTTCATAAAAAGAAAAAACATTTAAAAAAGTGATCAATTTAAATTAACCTCTCAAGACCTCATAGCTTCACCTGCCAAAGGAGAGGGCAGACCAGGTGACCTAAGGTTCCCTTGGACTTCAGCATTCAATGACTTGATAAGAAGAAGAAAAATGATGTTTTATTGTATCTCTTGAAATTGTAAGAATACAAATGTCATCCGGGAAACTGTCACAGAGCCACGGGCTGAGCTGCTGGCTGGTGCAAGGCCGCGGCCTTCAGGAAGGCCCACACCTGCCAGGGAGGAGAAGTGACTCCATCAATAAGGGTGACCATGAGGTTTCACAGGCCTCTTTGGTGAACTTGACAGGGTTTTAGGTCACTTATTATGAAATCTTTGGATAACATATAACGTATGACATAAACTTTAAGAGTTAACGATGGCGGGGTCTTGAGATCAATGCAGAAGTCCTTCAAGCAGCCAGCGGTTACGGACCGCTTCACCTAGCAACCGCAGGTGCTGTTCCTCTCAGGTGCTTACAAGCACGTGCCAACACAGACCGCGTCCTGGGTCACAGAGAAAACCTCAACACATTTGAAAGAATTGAAACCATACAGAACATATTTTTTGACCATAAGAGAATCAAACTAGAAATCTAGACTAGAAAATCAAACTAGAAATAAATAAATCAAACTAGAAATAGCAGAAAGATGGCAGAAAAAGCTCCAAACATGTGGCAACTAAACAACACATGTCTAAGGAATTCATGTGTCAAAGGAGAAGTCTCAAGTGAAATTTAAAAAGACACTGAACTCAAAGGACATTTAGCTGTGGACACAGCTAGAGCAACGCTGGCAGGAAGTTTACGGCTCCAGGTGCTTATGTTAGAAGAGAGGAAAACTCAACTCCATAATCAAAGATCCTATCTTGGCAACCTAGGAAAAGAAGAGCAAAGTAAATCCACAACAACAGCAGAAGGGATGGAGGAAATAATGAAGAAAAGAGTAGAAATGAACTAGAAGACAGCAAAACAACGCAGAAAATCAATGAAGCAAACAGCTATTAAAAAGTTATTTGAAAATATCAATAAATTGACAAACTTCTAGCATGACTGACAAAGAAACCAGAGAGAAGATGCAGATTATCGGCATCAGGAACGAAAGAGGGCATCACTGTGACCCTGCAGACACAAAAGGACGATAAGGGAAGCAACGAACAACTCTAGACACATTCATTTTATGTCCGAGACAAAAAGCACCAGCTTTTAGGAAAGCGTGGGCTATCATAACCTATTCAATATGAAACAGGTCATTTGAATACCCTGTGACTACTAAGGAAATTCAATTTGTAATGTTAAAAACTTACTGAAAAGAAATTTCCAGGCCCAGATGGTTCCACTAGAGAATTCTACCAAACATTCAAAGAATAAACACAATTCAAAACAATCTCTTCCAAAAATAGAAGAGGAGGGAACACATCTCAGTTCATTTTATAAAGTTAATATTACTCCGATACCAAATCCAGACAGAGACGACAACAAAAACTACAGACCAATATCCCTTCATGAATACAGACAAAAAATCACTAACAAAATACCAGCGAATGGAATTCAGCAGCATATAACAATAACTGTACATGAAGATTAGGTGGGGTTGGTATCAGGGGTGCAGGGCTAGTTCTATATTTGTAAACCATCCATCCCTAGATTACTCAAAATACCTAATGCAAAGTAAATACTATGCAAATAGTTCTTACACTGTCTTTTTAAAATGTGTATTATTTTTTATTGCTGTATTGTTTCTATCCGTGGTTGCCTGAACCCGCAGATGTGGAACCCACCCATGCAGAGGGCTGACTGTGCTTAATAATGAAAGGTGGCATGCTTTCCTCACGATCTAAGATCGTGACAAGGCAAGGACGTCTGTGCTGTTATTCAGCATAGTGCTGGAAGTTCTAGCCAGTGCAATAAGGCAAGAAAAAGAAACAGAAGGCACACAGACCAAAAAGGAAGGAAAAAAAACCTGTCCCTATATGCTGTTGACATGACTGCCTACATAGACAATCACAAGGAATCTACAACAAATCCCTCCTGGAACTAATATGTGAGTTTAGAAGTCAAAGGATAGAAACACATATAAAATTCAATTGTGTTTATACATATTAGTAATGACCACGTAGACATTAAAATTAAAAATACAATACCATTTACAATCACTAAAAAAGGAAAAAACAACTTAGGCGTAGACATGTGCAGATGTTGTATGCTGAAAACTACAAAACACTGGTGAAGGAAATCAAAGAAGATATAAATAAATGGCAAGACTGATTCTGTTAATGGGTTGGAAGTCTCCACATGGTAAAGATACCAACTCTCCCCAAATTGGTAAACAGGTTTAATGTATTTTCTACCTAAATCCTAGCAAGATTTTTTTTTGTAGAAATAAAGGTTATGCTAACATTTATATGGAAATGCAAAGGAACTAGAAGAGCTAAAATGATTTTGAAAACCAAGACAAAATGGGAGGCCTCAGTCTATCTGATTTTGAGATTTATTATATAGCTACGACAATCGACACCGTGAGGTATTGCCGGAGGACAGCTGGGGACAGCGATGGGACGGAACAGAGGACCCCTGCCACACCCACATGATGTGCAAGAGCAAAGGAAGGGAGAGGAGGGAGCCTTCCAACAATGGTGGACACCCACAGGCAGAGAAAAAGCCTCAACCTAAAACTCGCAGTTTAAATAAAAATCAATGCAAAATGGACCACGGATGTAAAATGTAAAACTATGAAACATTTAGAAAAAAAGACAGAGAAAATCTTCAGGATCTTGGGTAAGGCAGGGAGATTTTAAGACTTGACACCAAAAATACAAGCCAGAAAAGGAAAAACTGATAAACTGGACTTCATCGAAATTAAAATTTTTGCTCTGAGAAAGATCCTGTTAAGAGGAGGAAAAGACAAGCTACCATCTGGGAGAAGATACCTGCAAACCATATGTCTGACAAAGACATGAACATAGAACATGTACAGAACTGTCAAACTCAACAGAGGAAAACAAAACCACTCAGCTCGAAAACGGGCGAGAGAGGAGCAGACATATTTCTGAAGCAGGTGTACAGACGGACACAGTTACAGCCACACCTCAGGCCCTGGGCCACCTGGGCCAGCACATCCACGTATCTGAGCTGTTCCCAGAAAGGGCACAGATTCCCAGTGAGTTTCCAGCAGCAGACGCCCAGGTCGTGGCACCTACGCTTACGGCGCACAGGTAACTCAGCACGAGGAACTCGCTGAACGGTCTCCTTAGATCACGTGGAGGCTGCACTCTGGCGGGGTAAAGGCGCAACGCCGCCTGTGTGCACAGAGGCCAGCCACTCCCACACGTCCACAAACAAAGCCCTGACCAGGAAATGGGCCCTCCCCTCCCCACCTGGAATCGCTGGAATTCCTGCAGCGGCCACTGTTTCCTCCCAGTGGATTTGTTGACTTAAAAACGCGCTGGGGTTGCACGCGTGGAGAGTGCTCAGGACGGCGCCTGCCCGGGGAAGCTGCCCGCCTCAGCGATGGCTGCTGCCATTACTGCATCTCGGAGGTGCCGACAGGCGCAGGTGCCCTGACTTCCTTTCTTGCTTCCACTGCCTTCCCTAGGACGTCACCGTCCACGAGGTGACAGGTGAGCTCCAGGTACCACCTCCAGGCTGAGAAGCAGCGAATCCTACCTGCAACATCTGGAATGTGGTGTTCACCCCTCCAGCACCTCCAGAATCTTCAGTGAGCCTAACGTTGCTGGATTTGGAGGCAACAAGCCATTTCAAGTGCACGCCAGTCATTCCCAACCTCTGTGGCAAAAGCACATCGTATCGGTGAAATCTGATAGTACGTGTGACACCTGCCTCTCTTCCTTCAATGCCACATGGTATACACTGAATTCTAAGATGAAAGCATATTCAAGTAATTTTGCTTCGAGAATTTTTAAAAAGTGAAGAATAACCAGCAATAGCCTGGGATGCTGGTGATTTGCAACTGGACAGAACCTGCAAAGTTTCCGAGCACCCGAGAGAGTGGGAGTAAGACCCTGAGCGGAGGAGCCGGCGGGAACGATCGCTGGCCACGCAGGTGAAACCGAGGGGCGGCGTGCAGAACACACCTGTTTTCCGAAGGAAACCGTCCCGCCCGACAGCCAACACAATGCTGAGCGTGCCCAAGTCTGAGGCACTAGAGTGGACTTCAAGGGTGCTGCTCCAAGCTCCCTATAATTCACTCCTACACACCAGGGACTGTCATAAAGACAGAAGCGCTGACCACGGAAATGAGCAGGTGTCAGCACGGAGGTTTAAGCCGGCGCCTCCGGCCCCACCGAGTCCGGCTGCTCTCTGCCTGTTCTGGACTGGCGAAGCTGGCTCATCTGGGTGCTATGCCCCGCCAGCCTCCTCACGTGACAAGCACCCAGTCTCTCACATGTCACAGGGAAGTTGAGTTTCTTTCCAGAGCCATCTCTGAATCCAGCAGGGTCTGGGTCCTATTTTTAAGACGCTGCCAAATCCGTCCAGCTTCAGGCCATGGATTTGCAAGAGAGGGCCCAGGACCCACCCACTCGAGCAGAACCAAGGGGGCCGGGGTGAAGCAAAACTCGGGAGGTACAGAAGGGGCCCTATGGGGCTGCCCGCTCCAGGTTCCTGGGTGGCACTCGGCTGGGGGGGCGGCAGCGGGCGCCCGGCCCCGGGGTGCTGGCATGGCTGCTCTCACGAGTGACCAGGGCAGAGTCTGCCCCTGCCCCCGTCCCGTGCCCAGAAGCCATCACCTGGCCCCACCTAAGGCTGCAGTGGACAGTTCAGGAACCTGCCCCGGCCTTGCCTCACCTCCGCCAGGAATTGCTTACTTGTTTCAGGTAAATCCCGAGTCTACCCAGCGCAGAAGGACGTGAAATCTGGTTTAACTGATCCACAGCACAGCCCAAGCTACAGTTCCACCTCCAAAGATTACTTCAACTCGACACGCTAATTAGATCGGCCAGCCAGCTTTTTTTTATCTTGTGCTGGGGAAAGCAATAACAGCAACAGCAATTCTTCTGTCCCCAGACACTGAGCGGGTTTGGACACACACTCTTCTCCCTGGCCGATGAGTGCAAACACAGCCTTAGTGACACGCTGGTCCCCAAACCTGTGCACTGAGGAAGGGGACCCGGGAACAACAGCAAGGAACTTTGCATCCCAAGCCTCTGGCCTGCAGCAGCGGGACGAACAAAAGCACAGGGACGCGTGAGTGTGGCCTGGGAGCCCACGCAGATCCCATCTGTCCCAGTCTCTCCTGACAGCGGGCGACTGCGGCACAGCACCACTGGGCTCGTGGTCACGCGCCATGACTACGATGCAGTGAGCCACGTTTCACCTTCTCAGATGCTGCCTAACACTGTTTTTTAAAACTCTGCTATTCCTTTAGAAAGGGGTATTTCGTTTTTGCATTAGAGACAATAACCTACATTACTTGGCTCCAAAGAGACACCCTGCAGAGGTCCTGAGGAGGGCGGGAGGTGCACTTATTTCCACTCCTGTCCAGCCCCCAAGCCCTGAGCCCCAGGCTCTGCCAAGGAAGGGCGGGCTTCCCGCTGGCGGGGGTGGGGAGGGTCACCGTCCCTCTTCCTGGGAAGCGAACTCACCTCCTGTTCCTCCTTCACTCTCTCCTGACCCTTGCAGCTGCCCTCGAACCTCCCAACTGACCAAGGATGTTCTAACTCAGGGAACAGCCACCGGCAATTCCCTGTTTATGGACACCATAAAATAGATGTTCAGAGTGAGGAGGACATTTCCTTTATAGCCCAAGGGGACCATAAAGTTATATGATTAATGGTGACCTCACCTTGCTTCTTAAAGGCACAGGAGCCCTTTCCATGGCTTGTCCTGTCTGCCGAGGAATCGCTTAAGTTTACCAGCAGCCAAAGGAACACCCTAGACAACTGGTGTTTTAGCCATTTGGTATAACAGAGAAAGCAAAGGGGGCCGAAGACCCTGACAACCAAACGTGGAATCTTGGAGAGTGTCGGACTACTGCCTTGTCATTTCAGATTCAAGCACCTCAGGGCAGGCCCTGGACTGAATTTTCTCCCTTTCATTGTTGGAGAGGGGGATTTCATGTTGTGTGTAGCATGCATGTGATTGCAGATATCTGGGTGTGATCTCTATGCGCTCCTCCCTTCCCCATCAGCGCGTGAGCAGAAATTCACCCGCGAGGCTGCAAGCCTCGGGACGGCTAACACGCGTTTCCCCTTCCTGTTTTACAGACCGAGGCTCCGTCACATCTTTACTGAGCTCCTGCCGGGTTCATCGTGTCTGGGGCTTTGACTTTGTGTCAAATGCCCCTCAAGACTAGTTCCAGGAAGAATGCTGTCAGGGTAAAGTCTGACCCAATGAACAAACTGACTATGATGCAGATGACAGGACGTTTGCAAAAATCTAGTAAAGACTGAGTCTTTCTGCAAACTGAAGGTTTCACTGCATCTGTGGACTTTAACAGGTTGCACACAGTTGTAAAGTTTGTAGCAAGAGAAATAAAAAACAGCCAACTGATAGCTGCAATAACAAAAGGCGGGAAGCAACACAAATATCCATCAATCGCATAAACAATGGCACGTTCACAAAGTGAAGAACTACGCTGCTGTAAAAAATGGAAGATTTCTGTGTCCTGCTATGGCGTGACCTTATATTGTAGGTGGCGAGGGCTGAAGCAGAAAGTTGCAGGTTTATCTGTTTGAAGTCTCAGAGGACAGAGTTTTAGGTTGTCAGAGAAGATGGAAATGAAAGGGGGAATCCCCAAAGTAGGAACCTTGGGGGGATGCACATTCTGTGTACACTATTTCTTGCTTGATCCCTGAATCGCACATGTGTGGGTCTGGGAGGATGAAAGAGCTCAGCAGGGATTTCAGCTCCAAATGCAGGAGAGACAAAGTTTGGAGCCTGAGTCCAGTCCAGTTTGAGGGGCTTAATAAACACCTCAGGCTTCCTGCTAACACTCCAGAAGGGTCACCCTAACAAAGCATAAAACCAAGCCTCCACAAGTTCAAGGTCATCAGTCAGTAATTTAACTGACTGCCAGAACAAAATCAACACTCCTCAGAGAAAGATAACAAAATCCAGAGTCTCTGCAGCATGTTATTCATGATGTTAGCATACAATAAAAAACAGACATGCAAAGAAACAGGAAAATGTGACCTACAGTCAAGAGAAAAATCACCCAACAGACATCCTAGCTAATTCAGATGTTGAATAGTAGATACAGACTACAATGTGGCAATTATAAGTACGTCCAATAACCTAAACAAGAAAGATGTTAGTAAATAGTAAACAGATGGGGAATCTCAAGAGAGAAATCTATGAATAAGAATCAAATGAAAATTTTAGAATTTAAAAATATAATATCTGGATTATATTATAGATGTGCTTACAGCAGTTTAGAGTCAGCAGAAGAAAGAGTTAGGGCAGATGAATAAAAACGACCCACTCTGAAGAGCAGAGAGAAAAAAGAAAGAACAGAGCTACAGTCACCTGGGAGATAATAGCAAACTTTCTAACATACATGTAGTTAGTGAGAAAGATTGGTGCATACAATACGTTTAAAGAAATAATGGCTGAAAATTTTACAAATTTGGTTCAAACACAAATTTACAGTCCATGGAAACTCAATGAACACCAAGAAGGATAAATAAAAAGAAAATCAGATCAAATCACATCATAGTCAAAGCGCTGAAGCCTAAAGATAAAGGGAAAAAGAAAAATACCTTAAAAGCAGCTACAGAAAGGACACATCCACACAGGGAACAATGATGAAATAAAGCTGACTTCTCATTGAAACCATAGAAGCTGGGAAAAAATGAATCAACACTTTTAAACTTCTTAAAGAAAACAAAACATCCTTGTGAAAGAAGAATTCTATACCCTGAAAAACCATCCTTCAAAATGAAGGCAAAATAAAGACACGCTCCACTAAGCAAAAGATGAGAGAAGCAGTCACTAACAGATATGCCCTGCAGGAAATGTAAAACGGAGAAGAAGTTCTCCAGGCGGAAGGCTTAGAATACGAGTTGGGAGATGGGGTAGGCAGGAAGAAATAAAAGCATCAGAAATGGTAAACATGTAGGCAACTATTAAAACATTTTTCTTTACGTTTCTTTTCGTAATGACTTCCAAAGACAACTGGCTGTTTAAAGCAAAAGTTGTAATACTATATTACAGGGTTTAAAATGTGCGTAGCTGAAACATGCAAGGCAGCAATAGCTCAGGGGTAAGTAGAATGATCCTCCTCCAGTGCGAGGTGGTACAATATTAACTCTAAACAGACTGTAAAATATTAAGGATGATTAAAAACTGGGCGAAAGACCTTAACAGACACCTCAAACAGAGAAGATATACGGAGGGCAAATAAGCAAATGCAAAGATGCTCAACATCATGAGTTGTTAGGAAATTACAAATTAAAACGACAATAAGATACTGCACCCACCCCTATCAGGATGGCGAAAATCCAAAACACGGAGGCGCCAAACGCTAGTGAGGATGCGCAGTAACGGGAGCTCGCTCACTGCAAAGTGGCGCGGTCATGCTGGAAAACCGCTCGGCAGCTTCTTGCAAAGCTCAGCACCTTCTTGCAAAAGATCCGGCAATTGTGCTTCTTGGTATTAACCCAGTGAACAGAAGGCCTGCGTGCACGCGAAACCTTGCACGTGAATATCGACGGCAGCTTCATTCACGATTGAATAAATCAGAGCCCGGAAGCAGCCAAGATGCCCTTCGAGAGGCGATTGGATAAATAAACAGTGGTACATCCAGACAGTGGAACATTATTCAACTCTAAAAAGCTAGGAGAAGGCATAGAAGAATCTTAAATACACATTAGTAAGTGAAAGAAAACCTGGAAAGGCTACATTTTGTAGGAGTCCTACTATGTGACATCCTGGGAAAGGCGAAACGAAACCGTGGAGACAGGAAAGATCCGGGTGGGGGAGGGATGCACAGGTGGGGACATTCGGGGCGGTGGAACTGTTCTGTGATACTCTGCAGGTGGACGCGTGACATCACACATTTGCCCAAACGCAGAGAATGCGCAACACGTCGGTAACGACGTGCCGATCTGGTTCACGGATCACGGCAAATGCACTCCTGACGCAGGGCGGTGATGGGGGCGGGGGTGGGTTTCGTGTGGGGAGAGAACATGTGGGAACACTGTACTTTTTACTCAGTTTTGTTGTGAATCTAAAAAAATAAAATCTATCAATTAAAAAAGTTAAAGATGCATATTGTAACATAATGGCCAACTAAAATAACACTGAAAGGTCTCGCTAAAGAGCTGACAGAAGGAATAAAACGGGACCAAAAATGTGTTCATTGAACCCAAGAAGAGGCAGAAAAGGAGAAGCAAAGAAAAAACACGAGATCAATAAACAACCACGAGCGACACAGGGGACCGAGTCCCAACCCTACCAACAAATGCATTAAATGTGATGGACATAGGAAGAAATAACACCAGAACTACTTGAGATCTTGCAGAAAACAGAGAAGAAAGTAAAACTTCCACGTTTTGTGAGCCCACCATAACCCCAATATCGAAACATGACAGAGACATTGCAAGAAAGAGAAAGTTACAAACCTATACTCTACTTAAACAGTCACGCAAATCACCAACATATTTCTAGGAAATTAGATGCAGCAATACACAGAAAGAGGCTACGTCAATATGTCAGGGTAAAGGGTCTGGGTGTCCTTTGTTAAACTTATTCCTAAGTATTTTCCTAGGAATATTTCTGGGAATACAAGTAGGTTTATCCCAGGAAAGCAAAGTGGTTTTAACATTTGAAAACCTCAGTATCATTTACTATATCGAAAAATAGAGGAGAAAAGCCATCTGATCATCTCCGGAGGTGCAGAAAGAATGTGCACAAAAATCCGACAGCCCTTTAGGATAAAGACCACTAGAAAACTAGGAATAAAGGGCTTGTTCAACCCATCTCAATAGAGGCAGAGAGAACATTTGATAAAATTTAACCAAGAATTTTGTCAAAGAACATTTGACAAAAACATTCTTAGAAAGCGAGAAGCAGATGGAGACTTCTGGCCTGAAGGAGAGCGTCTACGGCGTCCACGGGACAATCTGCTGCTGACATCGCGTGCGACGGTGAGAGGCAGAACGTATTTCCCTAAGAACGTGCGCGAGGCACGATGTCTGCTCTCACTTGTACTTAACTGTACTGCAGTTTCAACTAGCGCAACAAGACAAGAGAAACAGAAGCCAGAAGAACTGGAATGCAAGAATTCAAACTATATTCTAAGAAGATACGACCGTCTCTATGGAAAATCATAGGAATCCATAGAACAACAACCAGAACTAACAGATGGATTAAGCAATGTTCACAAGATACTGGATCAATATACAAAAATCTGTTGTATGTTTACAAAACTAGCAGCAAACAATTGGAAAATTAATAAAATATCATTTACAATAAAACCAGAAAACAGAATACTTAGGAGGAAATTTAGCAAAAGATATACAGGACTTCTACCCTGAAAATCCTAAAACTTTGCTGAGAGAAGTTAAATAAGACCTAAACAAGTAGACATTTGTATATTCAGGGACTGGAAGACTCAATATGGTTAAGATGCCATTGTCCCCAAATTTATCTCTACATTAAATGTAACAGCAATCAAAGTCACAGAAGGATTTTTTTTGATAAATTGACAAGTTGATTCTAAAATTTATAGGGAGAAGAAAAGGACCCATGAACCCAAAACCACTGAAAAGGAAGGACAGATGCACGGGACTTGCAGGACCCGATTTCAAGGCCCAGCGGTTCAGCCAGGGTGGTATTCGCGTGAGGACCGACAAGCAGATCAATGGGCAGGGAGTCTGGCGAGAGATCCACGCGTGAGACAGTTAACCTTCAACAAAGGCACCAAAGGGACTCAGAGGGAAAAGGAAGGTCTTTTCAGCAAGCGTTGCTGTAACGACTGGGCGTGTGCGTTGGAGAAAACGAGTAGCGATCCCCACTTCACCACACACAGCGTTACTTTGAAACGGATCATAGATTAAATATAATAGCTATAACTTTAAATCCTCTGAAAATGTATCTTCATGATCTTGGGGTAGAAAAGGGTTCTTAGAGAAGACAAAAAAGGTACTAAACCTAAAAGAAAAACTCGTTACATTAGGTAGACTTCATCAAATTAAAAACTGCTCATCAAATGACCTCATTAAGAAAATGAAAAAGGCAAGTCACAAACTGGGAAAAATATTTGCCATCCATGTATCTGACAAATGAATTATTTCCAGCTTATGTAGAGTTTCCTACAAACCGGTGATAAAAAGAATACAAGCCGATTTAAAAAATGAGCAGAATACTTAGAGCTTCACAAAATAAGATATTCGGACAGCCAATAAGTGCATAAAAACATGCTCAACATCCAGTCATCTGGGAAATGCAAATTAAAACTATAATGAAATATGATTGCTCTTACACCTACTTGAATGTCTACAATTTAAAAAAAGTGAGAACGCCTAGTGGGGGGCGGGGGACGTGGAAAGCGCATCACTCACCCATCGCTGGCCGGAGTGCAAAACGGGACAGACACTCGGGACAAGAGTTGGGCAGTTTCCTGTAAAGTTAACCATGCACTTACCAGATGAACCAGCAATTTTACTCCCAGGTAGCACCCAAGATAATTGACAAGTATGTCCACGATAAGAACTTGGACAATCATTACAGCAGCTGAGCCCCAAACTAGAAATGACCCAGATGCTCACCCACAGGAGAATTAGCGAACAAAGTGTGCGCCGCTCAACAATACAAAAGTAAATACACCACACGAGTGGATCTTAAAAACATGACGTTGAGCGAAAGAGCCGGGCAGCAAAGCGCATGTCCTGTGGGATAGTCCAGCTCAGGGACATCCAAGAACAGGGACAGCAATCCGCGGTGGCGGAGGGTAGAATTTCTTACTGTGCATGGGGACTGGCGTGAAGGAGGCACAAGGGAACTTTTCTGGGGAGGTGGAATGTCCTCTGCCTTGACTGGGGGTGGTGTCACATGCATGTGCTTGTCCGTAAAAGCCCGTCACGCTACGCACGTGGGATCTGTGCGCTGCGCTGCCCGTTCCAGGACGCGGGTGTGGGTGCGGTCTGCCTGCTTCTCACACATGCCCGGGGGCAGAGAGAACAGTCTGGGCATGTGCGACCTTGAGGTCCTGGCAGAAATGTTCTGCTGTCGTCATTTTCATTATGCTGAAATCTGCAGTCAGGACACGCAACTTCCCAGGGCCTCTGCATTGTCTTTGCCACCCACATCTTCGACTCAGTGTGCCAAGGGCTGCTGTCGTTGTCAGCCAGCCCACCCCAAGGGGAGCACGAACACACAGTTCCAGAGGTGGTTATTTTTCATTTTCTACATTGCACCCTTTTTGTTTTAAAAAAAAAATAGTGCAAGTAAGGATGACTAAGACTAAGCTTCTAAAGCTCTTTGGAATGAAACTGCACTAAAAATAGAAAATATTAAGAAGCATTATTAATTCTCAAAAGCACCATGTTTGTGCTCAAGTTTCAAGCATTAACTTGACTTTCAAGCAAAAACACAGCCAGCACTGCGTGTGCTGTTTCAGACCTCAGGAAGCGTTCCCGTTCTATTAAAATACAGCAATTCCAGAGAGACATAACTTTAGCCATTCAAAAATGCCCTCTAGGTCATTTTAAATGATAGCAGCCATTTACTGAGCACTTACCAAGTGGCAGGCACTGTGCTAAGCATTTTGCATAAATTACTTCATTTATCCTCCTAAGAATCAGGCAAGGTACGCATTAGAATTCCTATTTTGCAAGGGAAATTGCAGCCTGGTGCAACTAAGCAGCTTTGCTAAGGCTGTTTCATCTCGCTAACATATGAGTGCCCTGTGTTCTCTCTCTCCCCTTTCCAAGTCTGAGGCTCTCAGTCTGAGATCCTTAACGCTGACCCGGAGACAAGGGGCTGGGTGCTGGTGGTGTATTTGGAGGTGACCCTAGGAAGCCCCAGGAGGGAGTGGGGAACCGAGGCAAGGCGGGGAGGAAGGCTCACGCGGGGTGTGTTAATGAGCAGGTGACCACTGTGGGGTCCCTCTGAGCAACCCTGTAGATGACATCAGAACTGTCCCACCACAGAGCAAGGACGCTGACACCTGTCCACCAGCTCCCCCTCTCACCAGCGAAGGGCTGGTCTTGGGGCGGTGACTCCCCAGCACTTCTGGGGTGCCCAGAGCAGGTCCTCATGCAGGGTTCAGGGGTTGGGCATGGGACCCGTCCGTCCGGCTGCAGGGACCTCTGGGACGGGCCAACCTAGGGCACCAACAGCATCTGCTGCGAATGTTCAACGAATCCCTTCCCTTTAAGGAGGCTAGACTTCAAAAAATTAATATTTTATTTAACCCAACATACCTCAAAATATCTCAGTTCAGCATGTGTAATTCACACAAAAATTTGCACACAAATGTTCTCAGCAGCATCCTTGACAACAGCCAAACGGTGGGAACGACCCTACTGTCCACCAGCTGATGCGGGATACACAGACTGCGACACGGCCACACCATGGGACGGCGTCCAGACACTGAAGGGAACGAAGTGCCGTTACACGCTCCCACACGCGTGAACCTGGAGAACGTTAAGCAAAGCGAGAGAAGCCGGACACAGAGGCCACACACTCCAGTATATGAACCGTGCAGAGCAGGCAAATCCACAGGCGGAAAGTGGCTGAGCGGCAGTCGGGGCCGGGGGTGCAGGCGAGAGACTGCTAACAGGTCCGGGGTTTCTTCTGGGGGTGATGGAAAGGTTCTGGAATTAGACAGTGGTGACGTTTGCACAACAAAGTGACTATACACCGAAAACGACTGACTTTGAATGCTTTAAAATGGTGCACTGTATGTTATGTGAATTATATCTCAATAAGAAAACATTAAATCATATGAAATTATTGAGATGTACTCTTGTTTTCACACTAACATTCAACATTCAGTGTGCATTTTATGTTTACCGTGCATCTTCACTTGCACTGTGGCTGGACCTTTGGTCACTTGGGGGAACTCTCACAGGGGGGCAGTCTTGGGGTTCCATGGCTGTCCCTGAAACCTCCTCAGCTGCAGCGTTCTGGGGCACTGAGACTTCGGTGAGCTGACACTCAAGCAGTGACCACGACTTCTGCTTCTTAAGCTGTTGGGAGCAGGTTTGCAGAGAGTGTTCGCTGCCTGCCGATGCCAGCAGCTCACCTGCCAAGACCAGGATGGGTCCTTTTGGCCTGGCCTCCCTGGGTCTCGGGGCAAAAAGGGCCAGCTCTACACTACCAGGGGCGTCTGTAAAGAGCAGCTGGAGCTCTCTCCCTGAGGAAGAGAAGCAGGCGTGTGTCAGGGGCAGGGCTACCTGTCCCCTGCTGGAATTCTCAGCACCGCCCATGCACAGCCAGCCAGCCTGCCCCCTCTGCTGGCCACCTGTCACCTCTGGCTTGCAGAAGCACAATACATGGTCGGGTGTGGTGGCTCATGCCTGTTATCCCAGCACTTTGGGAAGCTGAGGCAGGAGGATCACTTGAGGTCAAGAGTTTGAGACCAGCCTGGGCAACACAGTTGAGGCCCCATCTCTACAAAAAATTTAAAAATTAGCTGGGCTCAGTGGTGCATCCTGTAGTCCCAGCTACTAGGGAAGCTGAAGCAAGAGGATGCTTGAACCCAGGAGTGTGAGGCTGCAGTGAGCTATGATGACGCCGCTGCACTCCGGCCTGGGTGACAGAGTGAGACCCTGTCTCCAAAAACAAAAGTGCAGCACAACACCACTCTGTGGTGGATGCCCCTGGTGTCTTCAAGGCTCCCCTTTTACTGTCCTTTGGAAACAGCAATGACAATGACACTGCTGCAAACAGGAAGGCTCTGAGTATCCGACGGTCTCTGGCCAGGGAGGCGGAACCTGAGAGCCACGCTCGGCCAGAGCCGGCAGCATGTGGGACTTGCGGGGCCTCCCTGCAGGACGCAGAGGCTGGCCAGGTGTGAGGCCACGAGAGAGCCCGTCCTGGGCCCTGGGGCAGGCAGGGACATGGAGGGGAACCCACGCTTGTACTTCGGGGTCCCGTTCTTAGCTCTGAAGTTGAAGGTGCTGTCTCTTCGGTGGAGTATGACTCAGCGGCTCGATAGCGGCTGCACCCCGAGAAACCGTGAGAGCGCCCAGCAAGGGGTGCAGCGCGCGCTGGCCAAAGAGAGACACGAGGCCCCTGGCATAGTGTCGTGAACAGCGGACTCTCACTGTTTGTCACGAGCCGGGGAATTCGGGCCAGGCGAGGCCCACCCGTCCTTTCCTCGCGGAGCAGACTATTGTTCTAACGTGTACCTGCCCCTTGGCTCCTGGCAGGCAGAGGCACCGGCTAGGCACACGGAGCCGGCTGCAGACTGAAATCACGCACTTTACAATCTGGAAAACACCACTCTTTGAATGTGAGCTGCTTAAATCAAATAAAAGTGACTGATGGTTCAAGGGTTTTCAGAGGAATCAGTGCTATTGTCCTAGAAAGACGCATAGGAGCCCGGGGTTTTCGTAGTCGCTACTGACTTTATTTCATTCACAAAAGGGAAAAATAGTCTGTCCACGTGATTATCTCCTACGATTAGGCAAAGAGAATGTTTCTCTAAGAGACGTGCCTGGTAACCAGAGTGTCTGCTCTGAGCTGCAGCGGGCCACACGGTGACACCGCGAGAACAGTCTCGCGGCTCGCGGTGGTGCTGTGGGCCTGGGCCAGGACTGGCCTGTGTTTCTTTTCTATGAAAGTCATGTTTTTGATACTACTGTTCTCTTTACTATTTTCTGAGTATTTATTTAGGTAGCAAAATAGCAAAAACTCTGGGGCATCTGTGCATTGCACGGTACCCCCAAGACCAGTCGGGACATTTGCTGAAACCCACGAAGAATCAGGAGGGGCTGGGACCTGAGGAGGAGGGTGTGGGGCCTCGGCAGCCGCGTGGCAGCCGGGAAATAGGCCCCTCTCCTTTCCTGAGGGTCTGTGATTGCCGTCGCCAGCGCGGCTGTTGGCTCAAGGGCGGCTGGGGCTGCGCTGCGGCCTTGGCTCCGCGCCGCACTGCCAGGACCGGTGAGGGACCTGGGCAGAGGCTCAGAGGCTCTGGGCAGCGAGGCCGGCGGAGGGGAGAGGGAAGGTTGTCACCACAGGGAGACTAAGGATTCCTAAGAACAAGTTCTGAAGGGGAAAGATGTTTTCGAAATGTATTTCTCACAAAGCCCCCAGTTCCTGCTCGTCTCAGGAAAGCCATGAGGGTCTGCCTGATGCCACCTTTGTCCCCAGAAGAAAATCCTAGAATACCAGCCCACGTGAAGAGCAGGGAGCCACACGAACCCCCGGCTGGGAAGAGGTGGAGCTGGCCCGGCCGGGGATGTGACCGGGCAGGAAGGCAGGCCCGCGCGGGAGGGGCTGATGTTGCCGGGGACGGCGCAGCCCTTGGAAACCCGGCGACTCCTCGCTGCGGAGTAAACGCGGTGCTGCCAGGGTGGTTCACAGGGACAGAGCAGACCCGCGGCTGGCCCGGGCCTTCCACTGGGCCGCTGTCATCTCTGAAGAGGGATGTCCCGCCCGGTCCAGCAGAAGCGTACGCGCTTCCGGTCCCCTCCGGGCCGCGCCATGTGCTGACCAGCAAATACAGCAAGCACTTGCCCCCTGCAGGCTCTGGCGTTGGGTACGGCTGGCGGGAGCCTGGGCCCTGCTGATGTCCTCAAGGCTGTCACACCCCTGCGCTTTTGCTGACATGGCTGGATGTTTCTGAGCCAGCCCGACCCGTGTGAAGATGGTGCAGAGCCTCGAGGGGTTTTCTGCTTTTTCTCATCCTGGCATAGTTAGGAGAAATGCCCCTATTGTTCCTTTACTCAGAGTGTCACAATGCTGAGATCAACACAAGCCTTTGTGCGCTGCAGTTTGGTTTTTGGGGTTCCTGGGACCCGGGCTCTGGGAGGGATTCAGAGGATACCAACTTGGTGCCCGCAGCCGCCAGCCCTCTGCCAGACGCCTGCGTTCCGTCCCTAAGGCAGCCGACGTGACTTACAGCTGGCTCTAACCTTTGTTAAATTCTGTCCCTTAATGAGCCCCAATCCATCTCCCATTGGTGCTAGGTGGGGCCCCAAAGTTACCCAAAGATCCGTCTTCCTTCTTCCAGTGGTACTCCGAGCACGGCTGGCCTGGCCTGGGCTGCCTGTGCCGAGCCCGTCCGGCCCCCTGTGCTTGGCCTGCTTTTTGTTTCTTTGCTCCCAGGGCTTTGTCACTCTGACCCCCCTGCTCTGGGGTGCATCGAGGCACCAGCGCCCTTCTTCCCACTGCCCTGCGCCACCCCGAGCAGTTGCGCTCAGTGGCTTGAGGCACAGCCCGGAGGCTTCTCCGACTCCTTTTGCCTTAACATCCCACTCCCACGCGGTCAGGAATAAGGCTTGTCTCTTCCTTCAGAACATCCTGGAATCTGACCACTGCTTCCCACCCAACCTGGGTCTCCCTCTCCTCCTGCTGGAATCACTGCTGCGGCCCCCTCAAGGGTCTCTCTGCCTCCACCCTTGCCGCTGCCCCCTGTGAGATCTCAGCAGGGCAGGCTGAGCCAGGTTTACAAATATAACCTGGTGACGTCACTTCTCTGCTCAGAGCCTGCTCACAGCCCGTATTGCTCGGCACAGAGCTGGAGTCCTTACAACGACCTTCGGAGCCGACGTCTGAACGCAATGAGGAGATTCGTGGAAGATATAAACATGGAAGATATAAAAAAAGAGTAAAATGGAATTCCTAGGGATGAAAAATGCAATGCCTGAAATGAAAATTTCACTGAGTGAGAGTAACGCAGACTAGGCAACGTGGAAGGGAAGACCAATGGCGCTGAAGATAGAACAAAAACGTCTAAGAAAAATCAAGCAACAGAGGAAAAAAATGAACAGAGCCCTAGCGAGTCTGGGGACACCACTCAGGTAATTAGGGTCCTAAGGAGAGGGAAGAGAGCAGGCATAGAAAACTTCCGAATTTGATGAAAAATGTGAACCTAAAGGTCCAAGAAGGTCTGTGAACCCTGAGGAGGCTAACCAGAAAGAAAACCACACCAAGGCCACCGTGACCTGCCCCTGACAGTCAGTGACAAAGGAAACATCTGAGCAATCTGGGCAAGGGACACATTGCAGACAGAAACAAGGACATGGCCCAGCTCAGACTGATGCTCACCAGACGCTATTTCAGCCAAAAGTCAATGGAAAGACCCACTGAGAGTGCTGAAAACCCGTCAAACTAACATTCTCTATGGCAAGAAAATGCCCCTCCAAAACGAAGGTGAAATAAAAACTTTTTAAGACAAATTTGTTGTCAGAGGACCAGCAATATGAGAAATGTTAAGAGAAGTTCAAAAGGAAGAAAGGAAATGGCACCAGATGCAAACGTGGATCTACACAAAGAAATGAAACAAAAAATATTATTGACCGTTGCAAGCAACGCACAGCAATGGCGTATTGTGGGGTTTCAAATGCGCGTAGAAGTGAAACGTATGACATGAAGCGCAGAGCGTGAGACGGGAGAGACGGAAGTACACTGCTGCGTCTCACGGCTCAGCGACGGGCTGGGATGTGATTAAAGGCAGATGGTGCTAAGTTCATGATACGAATTGTAAAACCAAGAACAACCACAAAGAAATAAAACAAAGAAGTATAGCTTACAAAGCAAGAGTGGACAAAAAATATTAAACTGAAAAATGCTCAGTATCCGAAAGAGGCAGGAAAGGAGAAAAGAATCTAAAAAGGATAAATAGAAAATGAATAGCAAGACAGCAGATTAAAACCCAACCATGTCTATATTTGAATTTAATGTAAATGGTTTAAAATGTCAATTAAAAGGCTGAAATGGCCCAAATTGATAATTGCTGCCTATGAGAAATGCACTTCACTGTAAAGACATACATACGTTTACAGAAGGGCAAGGGACATGATGTGCGAGCACTAAGGACGAGAGGGCTGGAGTTAATATGAGATGCAGAAAGAACGCTTCAAAACAAGGAACAGCATCAAGGATAAATTTTTGTAAGAATAAAGGGGTTAATCCATCAAGAAGGTTTAGCCATCCTAAATGAGTATGCGCTTAATAACAGAAATTGAAAATGCATGGAGCAAGAACTGACAGAACCGAGAAAAGAAATCAACAAATCCACAATTACAGCTGCATATTTTAATATTCATTTCTCAGTAAGTGCTAGAACAAGTAGACAAAAAATAAGGTACAAAAAACTTGAACTACACGATCAACTAACTTGACCTAAACAACAATTACAGAATATTCCACCCAGTGATAGCAAAATACACATTCTTTCATGTGTACATGGAACAATCACCAAGATGAACCATGTTATCTTGATAAATTTAAAAAGATGGTAATAATAGACTCTGTTTTTGATCCTAACGGAATCCACTTCGAAATCAATAACAGAGAAAGACCTCTGGAAAATACCCAAATATTTGGGAATTAAATCATACACTTATAAATAAAAACTGGGTCAGGAAAGGAACCACAAGGTAAATTAGAAAATATTTTGAGTAGAAGGAAAATGAAAACACAACACGTGAAAATGTATGGGATACAAGTATGCTTACAGGGAAATCTTTAGTTTTAAATTGTTATATATAAAAAGGTCTAAAATCAACGATCTGAACTTTCACCTTTAGAAGCCAGAAGAGTAAATCAAACCTGGAGAGAGAAGGAGGGAGAACCAAAGCAGAGGAGAAATCAACGAAACAGGAAACAGACAATGGAGGAAACCAAAGAAACCCAAAGGTGATCAATCAAATCTATAAATCTCTAATTAGATAGATTAACTTAAAAGGGAGAAGATGCAAATTACTAATATCCCCGAATGAACAGGGGGATTCCCTAAACTCCACAGACAAAAAGAATGGCAAAGACATATTTCAGACTCTATCATGCCAATAAGTTCTTAGGTGAAACTTGGATGAAATGAACATGACTTCCTGAAATTAACCCTCAAAGAAATACAAAACCCCAGTATTCTTATCTAGTAAAGAAACTAAATTCATAATTAAAAATCTGCCCACAAACAAACTTCAGGCCCAGATGGATTCATTAGTGAATTCCACAAAACATTTAAGGAAGAAATAATGCCAATCCTACACAAACTGTCCCAGAAAATAGAGGAGGAGGGAACATTTCTCCACTCATTTTGTGAGGCCACCATTACCCTCATATCAAAACCAGATGAACATATTATAAGAAATGGAAACTATGGAACACTATCTCTCATTAACACAGGTGAAAAATTATTTGCAAATTGAATCCAAAACAAAAAGATAAAATAATATGTCATGTCCAAATGGAGTTTATAACAGGAATGTAAGGTTAGTTTACTGGTTTAAAAACAATCAGTATAATTCACTATTAACAGAATAGAGAAAACATGATCATCTCAATAGAGACAGAAAAGCATTTCACAAAATTCAACACCAATTTATGATTAAAACTCTCAACAAACTAGAAATGGAATAAACAAGCAAACAACCCCCCCTTAACCTGATTAAGAGCATCCATTAAAAAAGTTACAGCTAACGTCATGACTGATAGTGAAAAGACTTCTCACATTTTTCCTACAATTAAGAACAAAGCAATGATCTCTACTTCACACCTGTTCCTCTACTGCAGTGGACATCCTAGCCAGTACAACAGGCAAGGAAAGGAACTAGAAGAAAGAAAAGGCATCTGGATTTAGATGGAGAAAGCAATTCTTTATTGGCAGATATAGAAAATCATCTACAGAAGCATAGGAAATCTACAAAAACATACTAGACCCAATAAATGAGTTTAGCAAGGTCTATACACTAAAGCCAATTTCTGTGAACTAAAAACTACTGGAAATTGAAATTTGAAAAAAATCCATGGACAATAGCATTAAAAATATGAAATATTTATCAATGGATTTATCAACACATATTCAAGACCTTTACACTGACACCTAGAACACATCATTGAGAGACATTGAAAGAGACCCCAGTGTATGGAGAGGTATACCATATTCATGAATTAGAAGACTCAACATTATGAAGATATTAATTCTTCTCACATTTTTCTGTATATTTAATGTAATTTTAATCGAAATCCTAACAGATTTTTTTTAAACTGGTATCAAATGACAGACTGATTCTAAAATTTATTTGAAAATAAAAGCAATAACATTTTTGAAAAAGAAGAAAGAAACCAGAGAACTTACACTACTTGACTGACCTACTATCAATATACTGTAATCCAGACAGTGAGCTGTTGGTTTAAGGACAGACATACACATTAATGGAATAGGACATGAAGCCCATAGAAGGACTCACATATAAATGGCCCATTGATTTTGGACAAAGGTGTCATGGAAATTCAGTGGGAGAAGAGGACTATCTTTCAACAAACGGTGCTGGAGCAAATGGATATCTGTATATAGAAAAGAGCCTCGATTCTTTCTCCCCACTTAGGTGGGCTAGACTCAGTGACTTGCTTCCAAAGAAGAATAAGTTAGGTGGTGAACAGTGACTCTACCATGGAGAAGCCATCGATGCCACGTGGACACACGTGCTCCTTCCAAAAACCCACACGCCCAGGCTGATCATGAGGAAACTGTCAGACACACCCAGACTGGGGGCACATCCTACAGGCTCTTCCATCTCACCCTTAGGGAAGACGGGTAAGCATATGTTTGACTTCATAAAAAACCTGGCAAGGTCTTGGGTGTCTCAGGTCTATAGGCATTTATCCAAGTAAAATAAAATATATGAGACTACGTCACCCCCACAAAGACTTGCACTTTAATGCCCAGAGCAGCCTTATTTATAAAAGCCCCCAAACTGGAAACAACCCAAACATCCACCCGCAAGTGAACGGAAAACTCAGTACGGTAATTTCAACAAAAACTGAACCACAATAAAAAGGAATGAACTATGTATACACACAACATGGGTGGATCCCAGAAACATTATGTCTAGTCAAAAAAGAACACACACACTATATAATTTCTTTCCTATGAAATTCTCAGAGAGACAAATCTGGCGGGTGGTGTCAGAAAGCAGGTCCGCCGTGGACAGAGAAAAACTGGGAGGCACAAGAGAACTTTCCAGGTGGCGTAAATGCTGTGTCTTGATGTTGGTGACGGTTACAAGGGTGTAGAAATGTTTTAAAACTCATCAAAATAGGCACTTAAATGAGATCATTTTGTTACGCACAAATCATATATAAATAGAGGTGATATGAAACCCACAAGGAAAGGAATTCTAACACAATGTCACGATTGGCTGCGCGGGCTGCAGATGGCCGGGCCTGGCAGCCACAGCGGGGGGCACAGGCGTGGGCTGGGAAGACAGAGTGGAGTGTCGCCTGGCATCTGCTAAGTCCTCAGGGACTCGGGGGGGTCCCAGAGGGTTCCCGTGGGCAGAGCCTCTGCAGTGGTACACACAACGTTTCAGACTCTGTAACAGTATTGGGCTGTAGGTTCAAACATTTAACTACTACGTATTTAATCACAGGGCAGGCTCAATCATTCTTCTTTTCTTTTTAATTTCAGAAATGACCGCAGCACCTTACCAGAGAGTTGCTTGATGGCCACGGGTCTCACTTTGTAGGGAGTGCTGCAAGAGAGAAGACAGTGCCGTCAGGACCGCCCGTCTGGCGCGAGAGATAAGTTTGGCGGGAATTAGAATTCAGTGGATTAGGCTTCTTTTGGTTTGTTTTGATATTAGTTTCTTTGGCTGTTCTGAGTTTCTTCACTCAGATGAATTTTAAATGTATCATTTAAACGATAACTTCCTCTGTAATGCTCATATTTGGGCATTGAAACAAATTTCGTCATTGGCACCGCTGCCGAAGTGCTGCCCAGAGCTGGGAAGGGCAGAGCCGCCGCAACCGCCTGCGTCCCCCCGCCGCGCCCGCGGGTGCGGAGGGCCCCTCTCTTTGGCTCTGTTGGGTCACGGCGGCTGTACCCTCAGATCAACAAGTCAAAAAGGCACCAGAATCTCAGTGATGTCACCCCCAGTAATCCCAAGACCCCAGGTGGGTGGGGAGGACGCTGGCGATGCTTATGGCAGACAAACGGTTGCCCACGCTACACACAAGGGCCTCTGGCAGGAAAAGGTGACTTCGCCAGTGGGCAACGAGCAAAGAGCGGGACTGGGCAACGGCCCGGGGGCACAACGCAAGAGGGGCTAACCTCGAGAAAGAGGTTATTCTTTTACCCAGCGGTGCAGCCAAATTCTGAAAGCCGGTAAAAGGAGGCCGCAAGGACGCAGGGAAAGGCTCAGAGGTGTGGCTGGTGGGGCCTGGGCCGCTGCCACCCTGGGGAGAGCAGTCCGACAACCCCATCAAAATTCCAAGAGGTAACCCTCTGTCTCAGCGAATGAACTTGGGAATGTATTAAAATAAAATACAGGTTCATGTCGTTCATGGCAATTCTACCTGTTTTTCACTGCGTGCCCCCGTAGTCCGGTGCTGGTGATACTGCTGTGAACAAGACCGAAATGCCCCTGCCCTCGGGGAACTCACGTCACGTCCAGGCACAGGTTGGACCCCACCCCACTGCAGGTGGGCACAGAGCGGGAGAGGTGCATCCAGCAACTTCTCCCACGTAAGAGACGCCGGGGAGGACGCCCTGTGGGCTTGACACACGACAGGGGCACCAAGAGGCCTCCGTTGCCGCCGGGCTCCTGGGCCTGCCCGTGCACCTGGACGGAGCCCCCAGCCCCTCTGCCCGGAAGCACACGGAGGCAGCTTCTCCACGGGGCTGCTGAGCAGGGGGGCGGGAGCCGCCACGTGGGCAACAGAGGCCAAGTGGCTGCGGGACTGGACACTGAGCCTGTGTGAACGCTCCAGGCGGCTGCAGAACCTTCCGGGCTCTTGGGCTCCAGATCCCTGGGCTGCATTTCTTGGCCACGCAAGATTAGTCCTGGCTCCCAGTTCCCTAACCCTCTTGACTCCAACAGCAGTGATGTTCTCAGAACGGCCACGCTGCTCCCGTGATCGAATAAACTCTTGGCGACTCAGTCTAAATCGAGTCGAATCTTCATCATCCTCCTTGACCACAGAATTAACATAACCATCCTTCTCTGGAAGGGATAAACTGGCCTTGACTTTTCATTGTATTTGTCTTTCTCTAAAAGTTGTTTTTTATGTTTTTTTCTTTTAGACAGGGTCTTGCTCTGTCTCCCAGGCTGGAGTGCAGTGGTGTCAACATAGCTCACTGCAGGCTCGAACTCCTGGGCTCGAGTGATCCTCCTGCCTCAGCCTTCCAGTAGCTGGGACTACAGGTGCACACCACCACGCCTGGCTAATTTTTCTGTAGACATGGAGTCTCTTTATGTTGCCCAGTCTGGTTGGCCACAGATAAAGAGAAAGTGGGAGAAGACCACATAAGGCAGGTTCTCATCTGCAGCACCACTGACACCCCGGGCCAGGTAAGTTTGTGGGGGCATCCCGTGGACTGAGCAGCACCCCTGGTCTCCACCCACCAGATGCCAGCAGCACCCCCTTCCCTTTGTGACAACGAGAATTGTCTCTGGACACTGCCCAGTGTCCCCTGAGGAACAAAATTGCCCCCAGCTGAGAACCATGGGCGCAGAATAAAGCAGCAAGCCAGACGTGATGACGTGATGTACTATGAACAGTTTAGACGCTTCTCGTTCTGGGCAGGAGAGAGAGGATGTGAGCTGAACTCGCCCACTCCCCCTGACACTGTCACATGTCACCTCTGGCAGGAGCTGGTCGTCAAGCAGGGGACAAGGCCAGATTTCCCCGACAGGGATTCCAGTCCAGGGGGGCAGACAGCAGTGAAAATAGCAAATAAGCAAACTGGGCCGTTTCAGACTGAGGTGTGCACCGAGGGAGGAAGCAGAGTGGCGGGTGAGTGGCGGGGGGGCTGGCACCTGAGGGACGAGCAGAGCGGAGGAAGCAGGACCTCGGGGGGCTGAGCCTGGAGGTGAGGCACGGGACAAGCTGGAGAAGTCGGCGGGGCAGAGGTCACGAGGTCACCATGGAGAAGGCGGTGTCTGACCAAGGTGAACCTGGCAGCTTCTGGGAGAGGCAGGCTGGACGCAGGGGTGGCAGAGGAAACGGAAGAGGGGACAAATGACATGGCGGTGCAGGAGGACGTGGGGACCACATCCACATCTCGGCACACGCTGCCCTGTCACCAGCAGCTTTGCAATGAGTTTACTCCCTTCTCCTGCCGTACCCGTCTCCACGCGTGTTAGCCACACCCACGGCCACTCTGTCTCTGTCCATGCCCAGTGGCACGGCTGTGCCCGCAGCATCTCCATCTGTCTGTCTCTGTCTCCATCTCAGACAGGCATTTATTTTATCTCACAAGAGAGCATTTCAGACATGTGGGCTCTTTGAGCTACCACTGTAACTGCCCCGTCTGACACCTCTGCGCACAGACTATTTTCATTGAGTTCAGGAAAAACAATGCAGCGTCCCTCAATCAGAGACCCGGCTTGCACCGACCAGGCGCTGGTCTGCATGAAATGCCCTCTGAGAAGGTCACTTCAGTCTGTGGGTGTCAGGGGTGACAGACCACTCGGGGACTGGCCTTCTGAAGCGAGATCCAGCGGTGCCGTAGCTGGCGCTGAAATTTACAAGATCCTCGTGGAGTCTTTGGGGAGCCAATTAGCACAGTGCCTTCGGGGGAGCTAAGAATCAGAGCTGGAGGGTGCGGGGCAGGAGACGGGCCCCCAGCTGAGGACAGGAGGGGAGGCCAATGGGCACAGCTGGCCGGGGACGAGGCCTGGTCAGGGCCTCAAGGTGACAGGGAAGACAACTGACCGGGACGGTGCCGGCCACAGTCCACTAGGACCTCGCTGACCGGGACAGCAGAGTTCTGGGGGCAGGAGGAAGGAGAGAAGGTGCATCCTGGGTGCTCAGGTGCGCACACACCTCGGGTGGAGGATCCCCTGGGGGCCTAAGTGGGGATCCCAGGCCATGCCATCAGTGGAGTGCAAACATTAAGCAGCCAGGGGACACGTGAGGGTCTGCCCAGCACCTCCTTCTTGCTGTGGGTGCAGAGCTGGCTGCGGTCAGTTGGGCAGAGCACCCCGACGACGCCGAGCTTCTACGGAGTCCCTCAGGGGGTGATCAGCAGAGGACGACAGAGAGGGTCCCCAGGGGCACCCCACGCCTGATGACTCGCCTGCTCACCGCCTCGCAAGAATGCAACTTAAACCCTCCCTCTCCCAACCGTGAACAGAAGTAGAGATGGCTGGGGACGCCCCAGGCCACCTGGCACAGGGCAGGCCACCGACTGGAGGGGCCCCGGCAGTGTCCTTCCCCTCCCTACGTCACATACGCTCCCAAGTGCATTTCCGGCCAACCCTGCTGGTCTTCCCAGGCCTGCCCCACTCCCACTCCTGTGTCCCCCGCCTCTCCTGTCTTCTGCGCACGGAATCCTCCCGCACGCGCCACTTTAGGGAATGGGGGCCAGCCCTAAATGGGTAAATGCTAACTGGCCACAGAGACTGTGGCCGGGCTGTCTCCCGCAGCCCTTCCCGAGGTTGAGACGGGGTTCCGGGGCCTGGCTCTGCTGGTCCTCTTGCCTCCCTGCCTCCGCTTCCCCCCGTACGCCTCCTCAGAGGGTTCCTGGTGTGAACGTAGAGCCGTGCCTACCCTGACTGTCATCTTGGAAAGCGGCTAACTCTTCCGCCAAGGATGAGCCCCGTCAAGCCTCCTGCATACTCCCTCCCGCCCCCGCCCCGCCGTCTCTGCTTGGGATTCAGACTTCCCCGTAGTAGTAAATTTAGAGGAAATCACAGAAACCCTCTCGTGTCACGCAGAGAAGCGTCACACACACCCAAGAAGAACAAGCCGATGGCACTGGCGGAGCCCTTACCGTTCCGAATTTGCCGGCATGGTGGGGTCGATGGAGACCATGGCGTCGTCTGTGGTCAGGAGGGAGATGGTCGTGTTCCTGAAAAACACACCCAGGTCTGTTTTCACCCGAAATGTGCTCTGGGGTGCACACTTGGACTTGGGCCTCACGTGAGGCTCGAGCCCGAAAGAGCAAGAACACAGTCCGGGGTCCAGCCGGCCCCGGGTCCTCGGTGCGGAGGACAGGAAGGCGGGAGGTGGGCCTCCAGCCACTGACATTCCATTTGCAAATGAAATTAGTCGGCCATGTGTAATTCTAAGTGCCTGCAGGTTTTTACATAATTTGAAACAGGAATTGGAGCAAGTCGAATTTACTGAGTTTGGAGATTAAAAAAACTGTGGTAAAACAGGAACTAACATTTGTATCAGCAGCTGATGAATCTGCAGTTTGCCTCTTTACTTCCAGCTCCTCTGGGCGTCCATCTAGACCGCACATCTTTCCTACGAGACGGTTTTAAATGGTTACGGTGAGTCTTCCTCCAACTTCTCATCTTTTGGGGGCTCTTATGAGCTGTGTTACCTCGACAAAGTTACTTAAGCTCTCTGATCTTCAGTTGTGAATTTTAAAAATCTGTGCAATGGAGGTGATACCTGAGTCCTGGGGTTATTATAAAAAACAATGTGCATATATTCCTTAGTGTGGTGCTTAATATATGCACCTAAAGATGCCTCAAACTATGGGCTATTTTTGCTGCAAATAGCAAAACTGCTATTTGCTGCAATTTCAGGCATGTAATTTCATCTCCCGGGACTCCCTTTTCTTGTCTATGAATGACTTCTATTGCTCTCTCTGCCTCAGCTCTAACTTTAAAGTTAATTTCCACGCCAAAGCTATTCGCTGTGCCGAAGCTATTCCCAACCAAAGCTACTCCTGGTCACGCTCTACGGTGGGAAAGTTAGAATGCTAATAATTAGAAAATTCACTTGTTTGAACAAACTGTTGATTTAGGAAAATAACTCTTAGGGAATTCTGATGATTCTATAGGGTAGACTACTGGTCTTTTCAACTCACTCCTGAAGTCAGTTTTTTGCCAAATGTAGACCTGGGACAAGCCCCCCCAAGACAGAAAAGACCCCTACTGGATGATTCAGGCCTGAGGACCAACCCAGACCCAAACATCCTCCTCTCCAAAAGTGAATGAAGAAACAAAAGGAGAAACCCCAGACTCCGAAGAGGGTAGCTCTGCTTGGTTCAGCCCAGTGGTTCCTCTGTATGGACACAGTCTACACCCGTGGCAGGCAGTGGGCAGAGACTTCCTGTGGGATTTTGTCCACTGATCTGGAAGCGCCCTTGTGGAGAAGGTGAGCCCAGCGGGCCTCTGTCCCTCCCCGTGCCCTTCCCGGCACTGTCCTTTCCTGGTGCGACGAAGGGCGCGAGGCACTCACCTGGGCAGGCCTGTGGCGATGCAGAACAGGTCCATGATGTCGCTGGAGTTGCAGTACTTGCTGAAGATCACCTGCAAAACAGAAGCGACCAGCGGTGAGGCTCACAGGAAGGGGCAACAGGTTTCCATGGAGATGTCGGATTCCGCCTGCTTCCTCTCGCTCCAACCTGAAGGTTTATTTTAAAAAGCAAGTCTATAACCCCGCACATGGGAATGTTACACGTACATCATTTTATTGGTTGATTTATACAGGTTGTGGCAAACTTTATTCTTTTGTTAAGTGGAAAGAGTTGTGAAAAATAAAGTAACCCCCACGTCCACACGCCGGTAGGTGACACCCTGCTGCGTGGCGCATCATTTGCGACGGGCGAAGCGGGACTGACAACCTGCGCGTAACAATGTCGGCGGCACGGCAGTGAGTCCCCAGTTATCTCCTGGGGACCGTTATGTAAAAAAAAAAAAATTCAAGTTTATTAACTTTAAAAAAAGACTGCCTTTTCGTATTTGGGTGCTGAGGGCTTGAGGTTGAAAGACTCAATCAAAGAGGGGAAATCAAAATGACCACACGCCAGCCGTGGCGGTTGGCGCCCATGGCGAGACACAAACTGCTCCGATGACGGTGCGCACGGCCCGTGTGCCCAGCCGCGGTGAAGGCAGCGCCGGGTTCACCTGCATCTTTTGCCCGAGGGGTCCTGACTCTGCGTCTCGGCTCCAAATCCCTCCAGGAAGCGGGGTGTTGGCACAGTGAGGATGGGGTCCCCAGGCCACACCTCACCCGTTTCCATGGCAGGAGATGTTTCCCTGGACAGCGCCGGCTGGTTGCAGCGGACGCCTTCTCTGCTCGTGAGCACAGTCCTGGCGGGGGAGCCGCAGGCCTGAGAGGATGGTTAGTTTTTGGTGCCCAATGCCTCATTTATTTATTTATTTTTTTTAGCTAAGATTAGTTTGCTTTTTTCTTTACTTGGAAACAGTGAAATACAGAAAACAGATTTCTTCCCCCGTAGACTTAGCCTCTCTGTGACTAATGCCGTTTCCTCTGTGCAGCTGAACTAGCGGCAATAAGACAAAAGCAGCCGCTTTGTTCTGGCCCTGCCGTCCCCCCCCCCCCACCCCGGGAATCCATACGAGGGTGACGGCCGGCCGCGTGGTCTGTGTGGTTTGTCTGCACGGCCCCTGCTGTCTGCAACTTCTGCTCCACCCTGAGGCTGCTGACGCGGCTCCACCCTGGTCACGCTTGGACTGGTGCAGTAGTCCCTCACCGGCCCCACTCGGGCCTCGCCGCTTCCCCGGCACATCCCCCCAACGGTGCCACGGCTCTTTGCAGAACTGTGCTGCCTCCTCTCACCGCGGGCAAGTCCATCCCCTTGGTTGGGCACGGGGGTTCTGCGGTTCTAGCCAGCATCCTCTCCAAGCTCCCCCAGCCCCGGGCCCTTCACTCCACTCTCATGGACACCCCCAACCGCTGCGCACTGCTCCTCCGACCTCCCTCTGCTGGGGTGCCCTTCTCCTCCCGCCTCTAATTCCCGGCCTCAGTGCAGTGGCCGCCCCTCCCGACCCCCTGCCAGGGGCATCTTGCCTTCATCTGGCTGGGAGCCAGGCCCTGCCTCCCACCGTGGCACCACCCTCAGCAGGAGTCACAGTCCACCCCAGGCCTCTCTGGCTGTGCCCGCGGTGGGCGGGGTCATGACCATTCACCCCGCGACAGGACGAGTTCTGACTTTCCCACTTTGAACGCTGCGAGGCTCACCTCGCCTGGTGCGGGCCCCCTGGTGGGTGCAGAAGGCGGGGTCCCGGGGGAGGAAGGCAAGAACACTCTTCATGTGCCCAGAGACTTCGGAAAGGGGGGAGGTGGCTGCAGAGGGCCCTGCTAAGGAGCTAGGTGTTCCTCAAAGTGCGAGTCTGGTCAGAAAACGCTGATTTCCGGGCCCCAGCTCAGGAATTCCCATGCAGTGGGTCTGGGCCGGCCCCAGGAATCTGCACTGTGTTTTTACTGGGCTCCACAGATTAAGAGCCGCCACTGAAAGATGTCTTTCTGGGGGTCTCTCCCAGCTGAAGGTGGTCCTGCAAGAGGTAGGGGTCCTGTGGTCCCCACGCTCTGCCTTGGGTGGCCGTGGCAGGGGACCTGTCCCTTCACAAAGACATCCTCTCCCCTGCTTTTCCTCATGTGCACAAAGGGCACCCCTGGGCTGCCGGGGTCCTGCCCTAGCCCCTCAGAGTCCACGGGGGTGATCTCAGGGTTAGATTCTCTCCAGTCAGGCCTGGCAAGACCTACTCAAATCATGGGCTTCTCGGGGCTGGCCTGGAGGAGGCGCACCTGCCAGCAGCCCTGAAAACGCATGGGGTGTCGGCTATGGAGTCTCAGCCCCTTCACACTGGGAAGGGAAGTGACTTTGCTGAGGGTGCCCGGTGTCCAGCTCAGGGCTCCTCCGCGCAGGACTGTGGGACCAGGGCAGGGGCAGGGGGCCAGAAGCATCCTCAGCTGCTCCCAGCTCCGGGACCCTGGGCAAGCCACTCAACCCCTTTGTACCTCAACTTTATCTCCTATTAAATGGGCCCAAAAGGGGGCAGCTGTCCTCTGCAGTGGTTCGTTTTATCTGACCTGGCCAGAAGGCTGTGCAGTCAGCGGGGCCAGAGTCGGGGACTTGGATGACGTAGCCTAGAGTCCCATAGGCAAGGACCGCACCAGACACCTCCAATGCCAACTCTCAAAGAACAGGCCTGGGGACGAGTTCTGATGGCTTCGCTCAGACCATTCTCAGGCCCGTCCAGTGGCCTGGCCAGGGTTTCCAGAACCCTCCCTGGTTGAGAAACAGCTTCCTGAGGCTGCCAGAGACCCAATGGAAGGAGAGTGAGGTGACAGGAGACACTGTGGGGTTTGCTTGTGGCATTGTTGATGTTTCAGGGTTTGACTTTCCGGCTCTGCAAGAAAGCCCTTTCTCTTTCTTCTCAAGCCACCGTAATCCTTAACAATCCGGTGGATTTTTTGTAAACGGAAACAAATCAGTGGTATCTGTCTGCTCTCCCTCCTCCTCAAATCCAGAACTCTGCCGAAGTCTTTACTCCTCGTGGCAGCACAGTTATTTGCCAGGCTCCCATAAGGACCTGCCCTCCTTTTGCCAGGGTGTAATCGGGACGCCTTACGCAACCAAGGCCTCTCCCGGGAGCCGTGCGTGCTTGTCACCCCAGTGTGACCGCGTGCTCTTGAGCTGGGGGAGACTCTACAGAGTTTGTGCTCACACAGTCCCGGGGGGAATGGGAGGCTCTCAGGGCCCCAGCCTTGCAGAGAGGAAGACAGGCTCTGCTCGCCGGCAGGCCGGGCCCCTAATGTCACGGGGACCCTGAGAAGAGAGGAGTTTACCCAACTTTGTAGGTACTGCAGGTAAACTCTGCAGGAGTGTTTTTGTGCCTGGTTTCCTACCTTCAGGGTGGCAAATAATAAAGCCTTTTAAAAGTCTAACCATGAAGTCTTCCAACAGAGCAGACCCAAAAGGGCCCACACGGTGCATTGACACTCCCGCCACTCCTGTGCAAGTAGTCCAGCCAAACCCGGTGACACCAGCCTTATTCTGTGATGAAGAATAATCTTGCTTTGAGGTTATTTTTGGCAAAAGGTAGGGGGCTGTAAGGAAATTTTGAACAAGCGAAAAAGTTTATGCTGCGTGTCTCCAATGGAGAACAACACCCTGCGCTCCACGTGCATTCACGGTCCTTGGGTTTCTCTTTGGAGCTGGCTGCAATGCCTTACCGGTTCCATCATTCAATTAATGAGCGAAGTAAAAATCTTTGACACTTGTTCACTTCATATCTGAATGAGAATCTCGATTTTAGCCTTTGGTGTTGTTGGTAACGAGCCTTCAGAGGGGCCGAAGCAGAGCAGAGGCCGGGCGTAGGGCGGCACGGGAGCCCCAGTGACGGGTGGCGGGTGGGCGCTCGGACAGCCGCGTTCCTCGCTGGCGTGTGGGAAACTAGCCCCGCTGTGGCTTGCGACCACGAGAAGACCCTGGGGCTTTCTGTCCACGTGCTGAATAATTGTGCAAATCTTTTATCCAGAAACAATAGTGCAAAAAGAAAAATAAAGTTGATAAAATGAAATTTAAAAATGAAATGCGGAGGCAGTGAGATTAATGGAAAAATAAAGACTGTCTGTTCCATCCAGCCTGGAGGCAGATCGGGACGCGAGTTCGTCAGTAAGCCGGCAAATCACCCCAAGCTCTTTTATGTGGTTTGACGGGTAGTGCCGTGATATTAACATGAGACAAGAGACACCAGTGAGGGACAGAGGCTGCTTGGCCGGATATTGACTCTGCTTCACATTCAGCCGGGACCTGTGGATGTTGGTGGCGGCTCCTTCGTCTGGGCGTCTTCATCCCGCCTGCGGAGGAGGACGCTGGTACTCACCAGGCGCCAGCCACAAGCCACGGGCTGTTCCAAGGTGTTTACACAAGAAACCGAGGCACGCGGAGGTGTGTGCAGCACCCATGTGCCCAGCCAGTAGGACGTGCACGGGGACCGCATCCCGGAGGGCACATGCCTGACCACAATGCGCACCGGCTCCCCGCGTCCCGTTGTTTAATGTCTGTATTCAAACCAGCCTCCCGCTGCACACCACGCTGTGGAAAGAGCAGTGGATTCGGGAATCGGAGGTCCTGTGCTTAACCAGCCACTCCTTTTGTCTGCCGGCTCTTTCAACCCAGTGGGCAACACTGTAGCTACTGGAGCCTCAGTCTATCCTTCTGTAAATGGGTTGACAGCATCAGTTCTACCTCTCAGCCAGTAAGGGAGGGACACATTTGAAAAGAATTATTCAAAGTGCTGCTGGTTTAACACAAAATTCAATTTTACACCATTGCCATTGTCCATGGATCTCAGGGTGGGGTGGGTGCCCAGGAAATGCTGGCGACACGTAGATGTTGCATTCCATTCTTCCCGCGCATCAGTTCCGATTTTGGAGTGTGCATTTGCAGACATGCGGCACTCTGTGTACAACTTCAGAACCACATGTGCATACAGCGACACGAAAACTTTTAAGTTTGAGGAAAAGCTGGCTTGACTGTCCATACTCTGCCTTCCTTTCACCTCTTGCCTTTTCCTCTTCTGAGGCGGTGGGGAGGGGGCTGCCAGGGCCGGGCCTCCTTGGCCCTGGGAGAGGCCGCTCTCAGGCTGTGCAGGGGCAGGGGCCGGGCAGGAACGCAGGGGGGCAGCCCCCGCACGGCGCGTTTATTTGGGCTCCAGATATAAAAATGGGTCCTCGTTGTCTCTGCCCCATTTACCTTGCCACGGCACCAGCCACTGAGTCCAAACGTGGCTGCCGAGGACGTTATTCCCTCTTCCGAGCGATCGGCAGCCCGGGCAGGAGGGCGGGGGCAGCAGAGCCGCCATCGCAGCCAGCAGATGCGGCCAGGCCCTCGCCGCGGCCCGCGCCCACGTCTCCCCTGCCTCCCCCACGCCCGGAGGGACGGCGGAGCCCAGTCCGCTTCTCTATTTCCACTTGAGCCGCTTCCTCGCAGCCGTGTGGAAGTTTCTTGCTGGGTTGTCAGATTCTAGTTTGGACTGGCACGAAGTCAGGGACCGCTAGAAACTGTGGGTTTCTTGCGCAAACATTTGTGGTGCTGTGTTATGAAATGCTCCAAATCCTGGACAAATAAGATAACTGGACGGCAATTAAGGTTTGGGCAGAGTTTGGTAGACCGGGGGAAAAAAGCCCGGCACCATCACAAAACAACAGTGTTGTCGGGGACCCGCGGGGGCGGGGGGCGGGCGGGGCATTACTGGAGGTGCCCCCGAGACAGCAGCTCTCTGCCAGGCTGGCTGCAATCTTTCCCATCAGGGAGACAATCTTGCTGAGCTGCTAAACCAGGATGGCGTGAGTTCCCTTCCAATCACTGAAAATATCTGTGCTACCTTTCAAAATCATTAAAGAAAATATCTATGTCGGGTAAGTTGTGCTTTGGGGTTGGTTGTTGTAAAACATGCAGTTATGTTCATTGTCTTGCTGTTACTGCTTACACTGACTGCGAAATTTTTTTATTCAATTGCTTAGCAACAATTTTCACAGAGCTTCTTTGAACTTGGAGTAACCAATCTGGAGCAAAATTTTCCTCATGATAATTCTTCTAGTGTCTACCCGCCCCAAGTGATTTTAAGGGGCTATGGCTGAAGATGCCAGTCGCGGCCTGGAGACGGAAGGACGCTGAGCTCCTATGGGAAGGGACGAAGGAGGCAGCCTCTGTGTCCCCCCAAACCGCCCTTCCCGAGGAGAGCGAGTGGGCTCCGCGCCTGCACCAGTGGGGCTGGGGGTGAAGCTGCACCTTTGCGGGCGGCGTGCGCCGCGTCCCTCCTTGCCTCAGTGGCGTGGGCTGTGCGCAGCCTCTGCACATCCTGCATGTCGGCATTAACCCTGCGTCCCAACTTTATTTACTCTTGTAACTCGATGGTGCTGTTTACTGATTGTAAGTGTCAAACTGACATCAGGCGTCGCCTGCCCAACAACAAGGGGCACTGATTTCTGAAACAGCCGCACTGGCCCCCGAGATGCCGAAGGACACTAGGGTCATCCGATCGGCCGTGAAGGGAAAGCGGCAGGTGGCCCCAAACTGGAGCCAGCCCCCATGCCCTTCAGTGGGCGAATGCCACACAAACCGTCGTCACCCACCCCGCGGAACACTACACAGCAAGAAGGAACAGACTATCGCTCCACGCAACAGCCCGGATGGAGCTCTAGGGAATGGTGCTAGTGAGAAAAGGCCAATGGCAAATGGCACTGTGTGATCCGTTTGTATGACAGTCTTGAAATGACACAATTACAGAGATGGAGAACAGATTAACGTGCACCAGGAATTAGAGACAGGGTGGCGGGAATGGGTGCGGGGTGGGGGCGAGGCAAGGTGGGGGTGTGGTTATAAAATGACCTCGTCCTGCAGTGATGGAATGTTCCAGACCGAGACTGTGGCGGTGGGTGTAATAACCTACGCAGGGGTGAGCATCACGTAGAACTGAATGCACACACTCAGGTGAGTTCCAGTGAAATGGGGGAGTCCGAGTGGGGCGTGTCTCCCTGTCAACACCTGTGACACTGGGGGAGCTGGGCGGAGGGTGCACAGGTCTCTCTGATCCTTCCTACAGCTGCGTGTGCACCTTCTGTCACCTCCAACAGACCATCTGAAATACAGCGACGGCACCAACGCGCAGGTGGCAGGGGGCCCCGCCCAGGAATGTGGATCCACACGGCCCAGAGGACAGCGGTGTGACCATGCGTGCTCCCCCGAACTCAGAATCCACTTCCAGGGTGGCTCTTCGGGAAATGATAATGACAAACGTCATACGAAGAGCATGGACTGGGTGCCTCCCACGAGTCATCGCATCGAGTCCTCACAGCTGGAGGGTCACCGCCCAGGTCTGCACCCGAATCTGCGCCCGGCTGCCATGCTGCAGCAAAGACGCACAGCTAGAACGTTCTGCTTGTGTCATCTATTGCAGAGAAATGGAATTAAGCTAAATATCTCATAAACAAAGGAATGATTGCACTTTAGCAAGCCTCCACGAAGGAACATGCTAGAGGCAGTAAAATCATGTTTCGAAGACTATTCAATGCTGCGCTGGAACCTGCCGCTTGTGCAACGCCGAGTGGAGATGAGCAGGATACAAAGTCGTGTAAAGAGAACT
This sequence comes from Avahi laniger, assembly GCA_963575035.1. Lineage (NCBI taxonomy): Eukaryota > Metazoa > Chordata > Mammalia > Primates > Indriidae > Avahi > Avahi laniger. The sequence goes on from CAUYSK010082577.1 coordinate 85,127, forward strand.
ACACACGCGTGCACGCACACACACCCCACCTATGCACACGTATGTATGCTCACACGAGAAAACTCCCTCCAGAGAGGCCCTGAGTGTTAAAAGCACTCTTCTCTGGGTGGTAGGAGAAGGAACTGTTTTGTTTCTTCCTGATACTGTTCTGCATATGTGGGGTTTTTATAACCGAGGAGAAAGTTGTCCAGCTCGGGAAGCCGAGCCTGGAGCCTGAGAACAGCGACGGCGCGTGAGCGCACTGCGCCACATTTACATAAATTCCCACGGGAGAAAACGGTCTTTGCCATTTGTATTTGGGAAGAGTACTCATTGGCATGAAGCCGAGTAAATGAGAAAACTAAACGACAGTTAAGCAGAGGACAGAACTCAGAATTTAAATAGCACAGAGCTGGGAGTCATGGGGGATTGGTGCATGGGGGGCCCCAAGAGAAATTCAGAGATGTGGGGGTCACAGAGGGCTGGGGCGAAGGAACAAGAACGAGGCAGAGAACGAGGCCAGGCCCTCCTGGGGACAGGGGACAGGGGACAGGGACTAGGCTTCTTGGCTCTGCACAGGCCACGGGTGCACAGATGCCCTAGTTTGACAAAGGCCAGGAGCTTGAGGGGTCGTGTGTCTGGTGACCCCGAGGCACACAGACGGAAGGGAGAGAGGAGAGAAGCAGCCCCCACCCCACTTTTCTTTCCTGACAGTAGTTGAATCCCACAGCCAGGCCTCACGTCCCAAGGGCCAGGACTCAGCAGAGAGTTAAAGAATTTCGAAAGCTCCATCGCCTCCTACCGCCCTCGGATCCACGCACCTCCCAGACTCTGTGGAAGTGAGGTTTTCGGTGACCAGGAAGGGTGCACAGCCTGGGGTTCCTGGGGGCCGCGGAAAGCCTGGGCAGGAGCTCCCCTGGGTCCAGACCAGCAGGAGGCTGAGACCTGCTCCTGGTCCCCCTGTGCTGCCCTGGGGTTAGGGTTTGCAGGGTATCGGCAGCATGAATTCAGATTTCATGTCTTCATTTCTGTTCTAACTCTTCTAGATGCTAATTTACAAAGCAACACACTCGGTGCGCAGCACCCGAAATATCCGCACAGTCAAGGGGAGGCCCATCAGCGCTGGGGTCAGGTCCACTCAGTGTCCACTGAGCTGCCCATGGCTGCTGTCCTGAGATCCAAGTGTCTTGCAGATGCCCCGCAGGTCAGCGGGTGGTGGGGCTGCCCTGCCCGGGGGGCCAGGCCTGTCCCCATCTGCAGAACGGTGCAGGCCGCCCCTTCCCATGCAGCACGGTAGGGTTTTTCCATTTGGGGACCACCAGGACAAACGAAGCAAAGTGATGCCGAGGCCAATGTGAGCCTGCAGTGGTCACCCTGAACCCCCAGTCCCAAACATGGCGCTCACACCAGAACCTTCTTTGTTCTCGCTATCTGTTGGGTGCTACAAACGGGAATTTATAAAATAAATTGACATTAATACACTTGTTGCTTAACTGCTTATACATGCTTTATATGTTAGGTACATACAATTTGGTAAGAAAAAAAGATTCAGTTACCAAAATTCTGCAAATTGCTACACAAAACTCTTAGGCCATCAGGGTGGAGGAGGTTGGCAGTGAGGGCAGCCGGTCAGCAGAATGACCTCTGCAACGAGTGCTCTCAGCTGGCTCCATTCCAACTGAGTGGGCCTTGGGTTGGCCACATCAGTGCTTTCAGCTGTCTGATCCCTGCAGGATCGCCCTGGTCAGGCGTTGACGCTGTGCACTGCTCCAGGTGCAAGCAGGGCAGAGGGCAGGGTAAGGAGGAGTCAGAGATGTGAGTCCAATCTGGCCCCTCTTCTTACCAGCTAGACCCAGGGCAGATTTCTCAAACTTTCGGAGGCTCCGATTCTTCGGCTGCAGAGTGAGACTAGTCCAACTTCGCCCACAGGGATGTTAAGAGGATTCATCACGGCAGACAGAGGCCTGGTGCATTTCGAGAGCTCAGTGAATGGCAGCTGTGATTGCGGGAGGGCCCTGAAAACTCGTGGACCGTCTTCCTCCTCCTTGTCCCTTCAAAGGCCACTTTCACAAGCAAGAGGCACGAAGCACACACAGGCTCAACTTCAGCGTGGCAGCATTTCCGGTTCCAACCGCACACGGGACACCGGCTGTCTGCACTTGGCAATCCCGTCGCAGAGCAGGCTCTGGCTGCTCTAACCGACCTACTGACCTCCGTGTTGATTACGAACCACGTCCAACTGTGTCCAAAGTGCAAGGAGAGCCGGAGGTCACGGCTATATGAATACGTATTAGCTGATGAGCTCAACCACGCGGGATTAACAGGAAATCGAATTCTGATAGGTTAGATGATCAGTTTGACCTCACTCTGGTTAGTGTCAGTTTCTCTCCCTCCGACCGCGGCAGAGTCTGTGGAGAGTGCAGTCCTGCGGGCAAGACCTGGGTCAGTTCCTGCACATCCCGCCACTAGGCCGGACCTGTCCTTCCGCCTGTGCTCAGGGAGCCCTGGCACCAAGGCATGCGCCTGTGTGTTCCCTGTTTTATGTTATATAACTGATGACGCCGTCGCCATCGCCACCACCACCAACGGGGACTGAGCCCGTGCTCGGGCCACAACCAGAGCCAAGCACCTTACAAGCCCAGTGACCCGGGTCCTCATAAAGACCTCCTGAGCTCAGTGTCACTATCACCCCCACAGACGGGGACATACGAGAGCAGGGCCGGCCTGACCCCCTCGTCTTGGATACGATCTCAGACTCACGCGGTGCCAGCCCATACTCCATAGGCGTGTGTTGCACCTCACATCGGAACTCAGCTGAGGTCTGCGCGGGGGACGGGGGTGGTCCCGTGGCCTCCTTGCTACCATCACCCCCCCATGGGACACGTGTCTTCTGTCGGCCTGGTTCTCTAATTACTGGTTATTCTGGCCGCGTACGCAGGAGACATACTGACTCAGGCCTCCGCAAGGAAAATAAACTAATTCAAATTCCTTTTATTGTCTCTATCCCAGACTGTGATTCATTTTTTATAGCTTTTATAAGCTACTAAGCTTTCACATGAGCTTCTATGAGCTTTCGCTAGACTCTGTCCCCCTCAAAGCAAATCAGCCGTCCCCAAGGCCGGCGTTTGAGTCGCATTAGCTCCGAGGTGGGAAGCGGGGACCTGCCCTTGGGACCTGCCCTTGGGACCGTAAGCCCAAGGTGGACTTGCAGATTTCTATCTCTGAGGGAGTGAAGAGCCGTTACCTTTTCAGTGTCTGAGAATTACAAGTGTTTAGTATAAAAAACAAACAAGCTAAGAAGAGACCAAGCCCGAAATTCCACATTCTATTATTTTTTATTACCCAAGAAATAAATACATGTTATTGAAAACACTGCAGGCTGCCTATCTATCCACCCATCTATTCATCCTTCTGTGTATGTGGGGAATTCATCTCTAATTCTAAATTACGTACATGAATTTAACATATTGCGCACTGCGCTTCGTCTCCTGTTTTTAGAATACAGTAATGCCACGTTCGGAATGGGTAACAGTTAACCACAAGCAATCACTGCGGTTTGTTTGCTAAAATAAAATCTGTTATTCAGCCTCCTTTCCCTTTTCCATTTAGGAGATAGTTTTCAGGTTGTTTCATTTGAAAAATAATATAAAATGATAACAGAAATTACCATTAACTATTACGTGCCAGACACACTGCAGACAGTTATCTTAAAAAAAATCTCTGTGCTAGAGAAATGCTGAGATCTGTCCAGAAGGAGAGGACGCGCACGGAAACTCAGCGACCCGCCTCCCGGCCTCCCAGCCCCGCGAGGCCGCCCTCCTGCCTGGGCCGCCCCCGCCTCTGCCCCGGCTGGAGTCACGTGGAAGCTCGTGTCAGACACCACGGCACCCGCTGCGTGGAGCTCCGCGCGGATCTCTAGACGCAGCGCACTGGCGAGTGGAAGGAAGTCAGCAACAACCCCTCAGTGTTTCTCGGTTGCCATATATGTGTCTTCGGGCCATGTTTCAAGGATCAGAGACAGTGTGTGCTTCAACAGCAAATGGCAGGAGGAGCACAGGGGATGAAGCTCGCGGGTAGAGAGAGACTCAGGGAGACACGGAGCAAATGTGACGTGTGAGCCCCGCTGGGATCCTGACCTGAAAACAAGTGCATCTGTGTGTGCGTGTGAGTGTGGTGTGGGTGTGTGTGCGTGTCTGTGTGTGACACATGGTCTTTTCTGTCCTTGCCGTGTGCTTGGCGGTGCACACGCATCATCTTTGACCCTGAGAACACCCCTTGCAGGTGGGTGCTGTTACTGCCACTGCAGAGGCCGCGGCTCAGAGAGTGAGGTGAGTGGGGGGAGACGGGCAGGGACAGAGCCCGGCAGAGGGGCGACGGGCAGCAGAGACCGAAGAGCTGGCGGCTCTGAGCGATGCCCTGCGGTCGGAAGAGGAAGACCGCGGTGAGGGCGATTGCACCCGGTTGGTGATGACACTCAGAGGCAGCGCTCGTGCAGAGTCTCCTGGAATGGCGGGAGGCTAGTTTTAGGCAAATACAAAGAGACTCCCTGAAATTGTCTCGCTGCCCTCACAAAGCTTGTAGGGTTGTGATGAGACAGAAGAGAAAGCCAACAAGTTCTCGAGCCAGCCGGCGGGCGAGGCTCTGAACTGGGGTCTGGAGACCATGTGTGGGCTCTTTTCTCACCAGCCGTGTGGTCTGGGGCACGTCTCTGCACCCCTGAGGCTCCCCATGCTCACCCCCCCAACGGGGACAGCACCAGCTCCACCTGCTTCCAGACGTCACGAGGCTCCGTGGGGCAGTCCCGGCACCGGCCGAGACGCTGCAGTGACCGCCCCGTCCCGTGGGGCTGACCGCGCCTGGGCAGGCGCGTTCACACCGAGCCTGAGCCGAAGCCAGGCCTCCTGGCTCAAGCCCAGCTCTGCCTCTCATCCACGTGGTGACTGTGCAAATCTCTCCACCTCTCCAGCCCATGGTTTCCCAACAACAGGGACATGATACTAGTGGCCTCTGTGAGACACTCAGAGAGACACCTGGGATGCGGTCGGCACTCTATGTCCGCCTCACTGCTGTGGAAACTGAGGCCTGAGAACATACAACAGGCACGTGGCATTGCTGGACTCACACCCCGCTCTGCCCATCCCAGGGCCCCGGGGGCGGGATGGATTTTTGAGGTCAATGCTCTGGAGCATGCCACGGTCTCCCGAGATGTGTCTCTTTTTACGTCCCTTCTCTCTGTCTGGCATACAGCAGGCCTTCCCTAAATGTGTTAAGCGAAAGATCTGAGGGGCACATTCGCCCACAAGGCAGGAATTAATTCAATCAAAATGTACAGAAAAACTCGATGGGAAGGAGAGAGGCGTCTAAGACCCTGCAGGTGGGGAGGCAGCGATGTCAACCATGAACATGACAATAAAGGCGGGCGTGCGAAAGAGGGGCCTCGAGGGACCGGAGGTGCAGGGCACCGTGATGACACCGTGACGACGTGAGGCTGGAAAGCAGAGCATATAGTGCCGAGGAGACTGAGACCAGAGAAGTATTTGCAGCCCAATGGCTGAGAGCCTCGGAGCAGGCCGAGCGGCACTCCCACCCCCCAGATACCGAAGTCCTCATCCCTGGAACCTGTGAAAGTTACCTGACCTGGCAGAATCTCTGCAGATGTCATTACATTGAGGGTTTTGAAATGAGATCACCCCGAATGATCTGGGTGGGCCCTAAACGCAATCACAGGGGTCCTTCTGGAAGGGGCAGAGGGGTACTGGCACACAGAGGAGTCGGTGACGTGAAGACAGAGATTGAGGACCCTGACCTTGAAGGCTGCAGTGATGTGGCCACAGGTTGAAAACAGCGGCAGCTGCCAGAAGATGTAAGAGGCCGGGAAGGGGCTCTCCCCCAGACACCTCGATTTTGGCCCAGTGACACTGACTTTGGACTTCTGGCCTCCAGAGCTGTGAAGAATCAACTTCTGCTGCTTTGAGCTTGCCATTTGAGACCATTGTCACAGCAGCCACCTGGAGCTACTACGAGCCTTGCCCTCCATTCTGAGATGGCTGGAATGTTTTTTGCAGGGATTCGGAGTCTCAGAGTGTGCATGGGATTGGGAGCGACTTCAGGAGGGGCGGGTGGAGGATGGCTTGGAGACGGGAGCCGGTCAGAGGCCTCCGGCCTACCCCTCCCTGGAGAGCTGACTCGGCCTGGCTGGAGCGGGAGGTGGGAGGGTGGTGCGGTGGAGGCAGCGGGTCTGCGATGGGGGCAGCTCCTCCCCTGGCTGAGGGTGCTTGTGAGCAGGACCCGGCTCCAGACGTCTGAGCGCCCCCTGGGTTCACGCTCAGGGCCGCCTCGCTGCACGTGGGGTTTCAGGGCCCGCTTCCCCGTGCCGGTGTCTGCGCAGATCACGGGCCTCCACTGCACAGGACGCGTTCGTCACAGCCGGTGCACTCATGGCTCTTGTCATTTTTCTGGGCCACTCTGTTTTGTTTTTTTCACTTGTGGTGTCTGAGGCCAATCTCCTCTGGTATAAATAATGGATCACAGGGGACTGAAATGCAGAAAGCAGGGAACCGGAACAAGTGTGCGGAGACAGCTCTATTCAGAGGATTCTCAGGGGGCCTCTGAAGGTTTCTCCATGGTCGCAATCGCTTGACTCCTCGAGATCCGGTTCAAGTAAGAGGCAACTCTCGATGGGCGCCCTGCGGCCCCCCCACAACGCTCCTAGCTCCCCTGCCCCCGGGGCCCGCATTTTTGCATAATTCTTGCCCACTCCTCCCTGGGTCTCTGTCTCCGTTGTATCAGGACTGCAGCGTAACCCTTTAAGGCCGTATGCGAGGACGGTGTGGCTGGGCAAGGGAGAAAGGCGCGGAGGGAAGCGTGGGGAAGCGGGACCCGGAGGAGGACGGGGAGGCCTGTTCTGCGCACGCCTTGCCCGGCTTAGACGAGAGAGCTCGACGCCTTGGCAAGCAGGCATCGTGGCTTCCATCACCGCCAGGTCCAATGGGGGCGGGGAAGTTCCCACCAGACTGCGGTGGGGGAGGGCCTGTGCGTTTAGCAGAAACAGTCTCCTGTGTGGGTCCCCTTGGGAGGTGCCAGCAGGTGGGGAGTCAGGGCTGCAGGAGGCCCGGATGGAGCAGCGGGTGCCGGGAGGGCTGAGCCAGCCAAGGGAATTCCGGGAAGTGCTGCCTTCAGCCCTCTCAAGAAAACCCAGCCCAGCTCTGGGAACAGGATGGACATCCGGCCCTTTCGAGACACCTGTTGGGGTCTGAACTTGCATAAACCTAAAACCTGCAACTTCTGTGAGCAGAGGTGCCGGATCCCACCCCCCTGGGAATGCTGGCCAGCAGGACCCCTCCTGAGTCACGGGAGGCATCCCATGGCACCACCTTTTTCTTTGCTTCAAGGGGACGAAGCAGGCACACAGGGCCACCACTGGGAGGGAACATTCTCATTCAGAGTTCTTTTCATGCTACCCTTCAAATGTCATGTAATTCTAAGTCCCCCTTTAAAAAACTGTGCCCCATCCATAAAGTCGAGCAGTTTCAGAACCGTGTCCACCGTCCACGCTGCTGGGAGCCACCTTCGTCCCCTTTGGGAAGTCAGCAGGTCGTTTCTCCTGCGGCTGCCAGGGGTCTGCCCCCATCCCACCTCCCCTCTGTGCAAGACAAAGCGGCCACATGGCCGGTCAGTCCGCAGAGTGTCACGGTCGTGCGGTGGTCCCCAAGCCCTGCCCTTCACCCTGGCTGGAGGACGACGAAGAAAAGCCTCCACAGAGGGACGGAGTGGCCAGGCAGGGCCAGGTGCCCGACATGCTGAGGGGGCAGGCTGGGCAGGGTCAGCCAACACTGGGTGTGGGGCCTTGGGGACACCATTTAACCTTCTGGACCACGATGCTGTCCTTGGCAACTTGACATCCTTCCAGGCCCCCCCTACTTTGTAGCTTTAGGATTCCAGAGGCTGGAAGATGGGAAAAGGTGATGGTCACTTCCACATCTTGAAGTGGGTGTCATGGACTGAATTGGGTCCCCCTAGAATCTACACGTTGAAGTATTAACCCTCAGTGCCTCAGAATGTGACCTTATGTGGAAACAGGGTATTTAAAGAGGAAATTAAACTAAAAGGAGGCCATTAGGGTGGTCCCTGACCCAGTCTGGCCAATATCCTCATAAGAAGAGGAAATTAGGACACAGACCCGCTCAGAGGGACGCCCATGTGAGGACAGGGAGAAGACCACTGTCTGGGAACTCTGGCTCCAGAACAGTGACAGGGCCAGTATCTGTCAGGCAAGCCGCCCAGCCGTGCACAGGCAGCCCCAGTGGACTAACGTGGGGGAATGCAGCCTTCGGAAAGTGGGGACCACCGGGGTGGGGTGGGTCCTTGGTGCCTTCTGAACCAGCTCTGCCCTCCCGCTGGGCCCCTAGCGATGATCCATCCCATGGGTTGGTGCAGAAACGAGCTCACCGCTCGCCTTCCTTCCCCAGCACTCCTCCACACTGAGGGTGCGGGTCAGAAGCACTTTGGTTCCAGCTGGCAGCTCCCCTGAGATCTTCATGGACTAGGACAAACGGCAACCCAAGGGCAGCAAAAGTGCTATCTGGTCCCTGGTGAGGATGGCTGTGCCCCTCTGCTGTGGCCACGCCCATCTACATTAACCACGCCCCTTGGCATTAACCACGCTCTCTCTGCTTTAACCTTTGCAGAACATCCCTTTGGATTTCAGAGCCTGAGGGCCTCAAGGAAGGTGAGCATGCCCTTCTTCACCTGCCCAGGGGCAGAGGAGCATCCTTGGCTAAGGACTTCTTTCCCCAGCAGGCCACGCCCCTCCCCCACATGCTGCCTCCTGAACTGCGGGGGGCCCCATGGGGAACAGGTGCCGGTGAGCCCACGCTGGAGGAGGATACCCCTGGCCCAGCGGGGAAATGCTTTCTCACGGGAGAGCGAAGTCAACTTGCTTGTCATTGAACAGACATTGCTGCACCTGGTGCCGGGCTGGAAGGAGGGTAACAGGGCTGCACTGACGACAGGTGTGGCCCGATGACCAGCGCAGTGCAGGGAGCACTGGCTGACGCAGGGGCATCCTGGGAGGGGAGAGAAGATGGCCAGTGGGAGCTGTTGGAGTGGAGACACTGTGAGGTGGCCGGCAGGGCTGGAGCCAGATGTCCCCACGCCCTGCTGGCCCCGTGGGAGCCCAGAAGAGCAGCAGCAGGGTGACAAGAACAGGACTTTGGTGAGCTCCCTGGGGCAGGGCTCAGTGGTCACTGGGTGGGGCTGGAGGAGATATGGGGGGCAATTTGGAGGGTCCACTAAGAGCCAGACCCTCGGAGGGCCGGAGTCAGGTGGAACAGAGCGGCTCTGAGTGTCCTGGAGCTGCCATGACAAAGTACCACACGCTGGGTGGTGGGAAGCAGCAGAGACGTTCTCTCAGCTCTGGGGCCAGAAGTCTGAGATCGAGGCGTTGGCAGGGCTGGTTCCTTCCGAGGGCTCAGGAGGGTCCTCGCCCCCCTCCCAGCTCCTGGTGGCTGCCGCGACCCCTGATTGCAGACACAGCCCTCCTTGTCTACTTCTCTCTGTGTCTTCTGCTCCTGTGTCTCAGTTTCCCTCTCCCCGGGACACCAGGCACCCGGGATTAGGACCCACCCTAACGCAGCGTGGCCTTGTCTTGATGTGGTTACGTCTGCAAACGCCGTTTCCAGATAAGGCACCTTCACAGCACCAGGGCTTGGGGCGTGGACTCATCTTTTTGGGCGACACAATTCAGCCGACAAGAGCGATGAGGAGGGGTGGACGTGGTGCCTGTGTGGGCGGGCAGGAGTCCAGAGAGGCTCTCACGTGGCTGACAGTGGCCGTGTCTACTGGAATAGGGGCGCTGGAGAAAGGCGGTGAGTCGAGCTCGAGGAGCCCTGGGGCTTCCGATGAACAGGAAGGTCCTTCCTCCCTCCCTTCCTTTTTCTCTTCTTTTCCTTTTTATTGCTTTGAAATTTCATTACAAAAACTAAGTGTGGTTTTCCTGCCAGCCCTGTGGCTGCAGTGGCTGGAGTCCCGCCACGGCCTTCCCGCTTCTTCCCCGTGTGGAGGCCGGAGTGGCGCCTCGGCTGGCCCCCGCCATACCTGCTGTGAGTGCCCTCCTAGTGTCGCTGGACACGGCGGGTGTGTCCTGCAATGTGCCATCACCTGCAGGCCATGTGTCCCATGCCAGGCTGAGATTGGCACTGTGTCACCGACGTGCCCCACGTCACGTGGCCCGTGTCACGGCAATGTTACCCGTTGCGCTGAACACAAAGAATTCCTCTTGGACTCGCTATTTTTAGTTTGATGCCTCGGGCGCACAAAAGGCTGCTGAGGCCGCTCAGCCCAGCTTCTCTCCCAGAGCCAGGCCTGGCGCTTCAGATGGGCAGGTGGGAGCTGGAGACGCCTCAGCAGCCGCTTTCGCGTCTGGACCCACTCGGCTCCAGGCCGTCCCTGGAGCCCACCCTGCCCAGGGACAGAGGCTGAACCAAAAATCCCAGACCCCAGCAAGGACCTGGAGTGACACCAGCACCCAGGAGGCCCCAGAGTGCTGGATCCTGGAGAGGCCTGGGCTTCAGGGACAGGCCTGGCACAGGCCACCACCATGCGGGGTTCCGGGGGCAGGGGCGGGCCTGCCATGCCTGTGGTTCCGGCACCAGCCCATGTCTGCTGCGAGCTCAGCCCACACCCGCTGAGCTCCGTGTGCCGACCCCAGGAAGGTGACACAATAAGGCGTTTAATGCTCTGGGCACTTGGGCGGCGGGCCCGCTGTGACTCTGAGAAGGGCGGCCTCCGCCCCGCCAGCTCCGTTCCCACCTCCTTGTCACCTCCAGCCCCTGGAACAAACGGGCTCTGCTGCCTCCTCCGTCACCCTTGCCTTCTGCTGCGTGTGTGTGTGTGGTGTGTGTTGCACGTGTGCTGGGTGTGCATCTGTGTGTGTGGTGCGTCTCTCCTTTCAACAGCAAGGCCCACATCAGCTGCAAGTTGACTGTGCGGTGCCCGTGGGTGTCACCCTCCTTCTGCAGAGGGAATGAACCTGAACCCCAGAGGCCGCAGCACACAGGGAGCACACAGGTGAGTGCTGTCCTGCTTCACCTGTCCCCCCTCCCTGCCGCCTCTGCTCGGCCCCCACGGCGCCCAACAGTCGGGGGAGAAATTGGGGGCATTTGTTTTCTTTTCCTTGGCAAGGAAATGAGTGGAAGGAGGTGGATCCAGGGCCAATCTGGGAAAGTCACACGATGTCAATAAACCGAAAGGACCCGAAAGCCCTTCATCTCACAGAGCACGCCTGGACACCTCCCATGCCAGAACTGGCGCACAGGGGCCATGTGACAACCAGGAGTGCAGGGCTGGGGACCTTCCCAGCTAGGCATGGGGATTAGGCTGCCTGGGACCCCTGGTGTGGATAAATAAGTGATATGAAACAGACGATGGTAATGACGGCCGTACAGCTGGCCCTGCCGGCCCATTCTGCCACTGGACATGCCCTGACGCGTTCATCTTCCCAAATCTGTGAGGCAGGTGCTCCCTGCCCCCCACTTCACAGATGGGGACACTGAGGCACAGAGAGGGTGAGTGACTCACCCAGCAAGGGCCACACAGCTCCTGGGCTGCCAGGCAGACAGCCCAGCCCCTCTGTGCACCCCACCACGGCATGGTGCCCACCAGCGAGCTCCACGGGACGGGATCCGAGCGTGGCCGTCCCCCCGACAGCTCTCCCGCTGCAGCACTCAGCACCTCCATGCGCCACACACGGGCCACACAGCCCTCCCTGCCATGCAGTGCGACTCGGGGCCTGGGGAGCGGCTTCGGGAACACAGGTTTTCAGAAGACACAATGAAAAACCCACTGCAGCGGGCCGATCCTTTGCCAACTGAGGAAGTAAGAATAGAAACGACCAAGGCTTGAAAAACATCAGGCAGGTTCACCGACTCATCCGTGTCGGATGGATGAGTGACATGTGCTGTGTCCACACCACGGTACTACTCAGCTCAGAAAGGAGGGTAAATCTGACACACGCCGCAACGCGGATGGACGATGAGGACTTCATGCCAACTGAACAGCCAGTCACGAGAAGACAGACACTGCTCCGTTCCACTTGTCTGAGGTCCCCAGAGAAGGCAAATCCGCGGGGACAGAAAGTAGAGTGGCGGGTGCCAGGGGCTGAGGAGGGGATGGAGATAGAGCTTCAGTTTGGGAAGAGGAGAAAGTTCTGGAGATGGATGGCGGTGATGGTTGCACGATAGCGTGGATGTATTTAATGCCCCTGAACTGTGCGCTAAACACGGTTAAAATGGTGAATTTTATGTCCTGTGTATTTTACCACAATTTTTAAAAATGAAAAAAAAATTAGGCAGAGAATCTAGAGCAAACTAAATAAAAGGTTTGGGCTCTAGACTGAGTTTTCGGGGGACTGGGAGTTTCAGTCTAGGCCAAATGACCCTGTGTGGCCAGCCCTAGGATCTGGGGAGACGTGTCACGGCAGGGGTGAGGGCACAGAAACTGCACCCTCAATGGAGATATTTCTTTGTGACAGTGACCCCCAGCAAGGCCGTGTGCCGAGCGTGCCAGGAACAGGTGCATGTGCTCTTCCAACTCCTGCAGACGGACCTTCACTTGTGCACTATCTCAGACGCTCTTTCCTCAACAAGATGCCATCCCTGGAAACGACACAACCACAGAAGCAGGAGCGAGCCAGGGGCCTGGGCTACCTCAGCCCTCCCAAGCTGGGCACTAACTGCATCCCGGGAGAAGCAGTGCCCTGCCCTGGGTGCGTTGGTCTGGTGGAGGCGGGAGGAAGCCACGGAGCACGCCACTCTTTGTCTGTGCTAGGACCGGCTGGCCAGCTGCTGCCGTCTTGTCTAGGGGACACCCGAGGTCCCCGTGTGCACTCTGGGGACTCTCTCAGCCCTCCTTGCCGAAGACCTTCCCCAGTTCCCCAGGAATGACGCTCGCTGGGTCACCTGCAGCCAGGGGTGTGAGCATTTGGGTGGGACAGGGTTCAGTGTGTGGGAGAGGCCCTGTGGCATGTCCTCCATCCCCAGGTAGGACAGGGCTGTGCGGCCCAGGCTACTGCCTCCCTGCCCGGCTTGTGCCCCAAGGCATCCCCGTTGCTGGCACTGAGATCAGCGCCTGCCACATCCCCGTGTCAACTCTCATTTGCATGCCGGTTCATCTGAGGCACCTACAGGGACACCATGCCCTTCTCCTGAGCCTGCTCTCCCTCACTGGTCACCAGAGCCGTCCCCCGCACATCTCTGAGGCTACAGCATGTTCTGGAGAGGACAGAGTAGAGACGAAGTTGCCGGGCTGGGGCGCTCAGGGGCTGGGAGCCCTAGGGACTGCTTCCCTCCGCATGGCTGCCTTGGTTCAGATCCACAGAGGACTCAGGACAGTAACCAAATAAGTGACAGGAAGGTGCCCGCCATGGCTTCTTCCACGTCTGCAAGTCGGCAGGTTTGGGGCATGAGGAGGGTCTGGGGCTGTGCAGCGCCCAGGCCTGCGGGTCCAGGTGGCATTGCATGCCCCGCACCCTCCACCCACATGCTCGGCACGGTCTGCGTGGTCACCATATGGGGCACCGTCGTCCGCCCACGTCACCAAGGTTAAATGACTTCGCCCAGGCCTCCCAGCTCGCAAGTGGCAGAGCCAGATGCAGTGAGGCTGTCTGTCCCTGCCCCAGCCCCCGCAACGAATGTGACACCAAGAGCAAGGAGCCCCCCGAGGCAGGGCAGCCCTGCATTTAGTCTGAGAGGTCTCTAGGTCACAGACGGTCAGTCCTGAAGGTGTCCCCTTCGGACCTCTGGACCCTGGATATGTCTGGCTGGAGAGGCCACCAATGCAGCAGGGCCCTGCCTCTGAAGTGTCCTGGGCTAGCCTGAAGGGACCTCGTTTCCCAGAGACCTTCCCTGGACAGAGCCTGCTGTGGCAGCCCAGGCGGTCGGGCGCTTGTGGAAAAGGAAACTGAGAACTGAGATGCTCTTACTCTTCTCCACAGCCCGCCTTCCGCCCAGGTGGAGACACAGGGGTCACCCCTGCCAGGGGTCAGGACAGAAATGGGGCCGGCAAAGACCATGTTCCCTGCTCCCTGTGGCTACCACCCCTCATCCTTATGCTGGGAACCCCCTTTCTCCAGCTCCTCTTGGTCCAATGAACTTATATTACCATTTTCGTGTCTGTTTAAATATCTCGACTTATAAACGTGTAACAGGAAGACAAATGATATGTTGGACCTGGGAGCGGTGGCCAAGGAGAGCAGCCGGGCACTGAAGAGGAGTAGCTGGTGGCGCTGGAGCCGAGAGACTGGAGACGGGTGAGCCCGGCCATGGGGTGTCCCTGCAGGAGTGAGCAGAGGCCGCACAGTGGGCACAGGGCGCGGTGCGTGTGGGCAAAGCAGGCATACGCCTTCCAAAGTGAAAAGAGAATTGCGTGCGACTTGGCCAGCGCAGGATAGACAGATGCCAGGCGGTGGGAATGCACCCGGGAGCCAGGGCGAGACTCAGGCCCCGCTGTGCGGACACCTGGCTGGCGCTGGGGCAGGTGCACCTCCTGACAACAGAAGACGAGACTGCCCGAAGAACCAGCCTGAAACTGCAGCTCACGTGTGTGCCAAGGCGGGAAATGAAGGGGACGGAGGGCCCTCGGAGTGCAAGGCCCGAGCAGGGCAGGGGCGGGGAGAAGCAGGGAGCTGGGACAGAGCCTTCCAGGGGCTAGAACCAGGGGCGGCCCCCAGGGGTGCAGAGTCCAGGTCTCTGAGCGCAAGGGGGAGGGCCTGGGCCAAAGGGGAACATCTGTGGGACCACCAAGGCTGACCTGGGGCTCCACTGCAACAGGACCGGGCTGGGTGGGAGCTGGCAGGCCTCCACCCCACTCCCCGCACTGGGAAGGCTGAGCCCTGGGCTCTGGCCAGCCAAGGGGCCTGTGGCAGGTGGGGCAGACGCAGCCGCAGGCGGGGCGAAGCCACCATGTTGAAACCATTGAGAACCAGGGGAGCCTTCTGCGGACCCTCTCACAACCCTTCGGGCCTTCCTCATCGGTTTCCCTGTTTCAGAGCAGAAACAGCTTGGCACACTCAAGCGGCTGTTTATGCATTAAGTCCTGGGTTCAGCTGCAGAGCACGGCTGGGACAAACACACGGCCCAGTTGCCAAGGGGTCAGGAAGACCACAGACTGTCCCGAGGGAGCCGCCAGACCAAGGCCACAGCTCCAACAGAGGTTCCAGGATGTTCAGTCTTGCCCAGAGGTGGCTTCTCACCAAACCCAATCCCAAAGCCAGGCCCAAGGGCCCCCGAGGCCTCTCTCGCCTCATTTGGAAGGTTGCCAAACCTGAACCCAGACATGCCGCCAGGTAGGAGCCCTCGAGCTCCCCAGTGCTGGGCACATTGCCCTTGTCATCCCATGGTGGCTCGGCTGAGCGCCCTCCCCCACACGCAGAAGGCGTGGGTTGAGGCCAGGGGAGGCTGAGCGAAAGGCAGGCCCTGGCAAAGACAGAGGGCTCGGCACCTGAGGAGCAGTCCTCTCGGGCGAAGGCCTCACTCTGGGTTTCGGGACCCAGCTCCCACCCCCTCCAACAGCTCGCCTGAGGGATCAGACATGGGGCGGGAAGGGCTTCACTGCTGCCAAGAAGGGCTGATCTGAGCGCCCCGGCAAGTCGAGGCGCACGCTACGGGACAGGTGTGTGGGGCGCTGCTGGCAGGGTGAAGTCGTCCCCAGGCCAATCGGCAGCTCCTAAGCAGGTCGTCCTGGTGGCCACCTGGTCTGCACAAAGGGCTCCCTCCCCACAAAGGCGATCTCTGCGGAGCAAGGAACCCTGTTCCCCAGACCCCACACGTGGGGCACCCTGGGCCCTCCACACCCACCGCCCAGCCCTGCAGCACCTGCTGCTCCAGGGGAGCCAGGCCCAGCACCCTGCCCAGGCCAGGGCGACAGTCCCTGGGTAGCTGTTGCTCCGTGGGGCTCACCACGCACCGTGACTGTCACGTTCACACTGGACTCCAGCACTCAGCACATGGCAGACGCTCAGTAAATGTGTGTGGCTCACGGACTGAGTGAGCTGCCCCACCCCATCTAATCTGTACAACAGCAACACCAACACGACCCCCCATTTTACAGCTGAGACAGCAGTGACACAGAGGGGTGACGTCACTGACGTGGGGAGTGGAGGCGGTGAGACCGGGACGCAGCTTATCTGACCCTGGGGCACCAGCGTTTCGCCACCTCGGAGTCCTGCCTCCCACCCGGGAGACAGGCCACCCTAGCCCTGCGAGCTTCTGCCGCACAACCTCTGGGGACGGAGAGAGCAGCGCCCCCGGTTCCCGTGACTGGTGCCTCACTGCATAAGCCAGGCAGGTGATGCGACACGTGTGTGTCTGGAGTATTCTTCATGTTAAAAAAAAAACACATTGAACTGGCTGCAAATAGTGGCGATGGTTTCTCGGAACCCTCTGGAATGCCCGCAGGATCACCTCTACAGGTCGGGGCGATGCGGGATGCGCAGGTACGTCCAGCCTGGGGCCTCCGCTGAGACAATTTCAGATCTTCCACCCTAAGCTTTGCTGTGGTAGATGACCCGCAGACACCCCCTTT
The DNA here is from genome assembly GCA_963575035.1 of Avahi laniger. NCBI lineage: Eukaryota > Metazoa > Chordata > Mammalia > Primates > Indriidae > Avahi > Avahi laniger. The sequence continues at coordinate 101,684 of CAUYSK010082577.1, forward strand.
GGATGTCACCCCCTATCCCACACTTTCACGGGGAAGCTGGAGTGGCGGGGGTTGGAGACCACAGGGACCAAGAGCACAGACAGTGCAGGAGCCTGCGGCCCACCCGCTGGTAGGACCAATGACCCTCGGGCGCAGGGCGCGGCACACACCCTCACGCCAGAACTTGCAGCGTTTACCCAGTGCCCGGGACTTTAAGAAGGGAATGGCGGCCGACGGCAACGCTACAGGGGGTGCTCCCAGCCGAGCCCCAACAGTGCTGCTCGGTGCAGTCTGGGAGGTGGTGGGGAGGCTGTCATTCTCCAGCTCAGGCTTGGAAACCCCAAAGCCTCGCTCTCCGCCAGGGCTGAAAGTGTAGGGAGGAGCGCCCAAGGCGTCAGTGACACGGAGTGGAGGGCAGTGAGCAGGGCAGGGACAAGCAGGGGACCTCGTGGGCAGCAGAGGTGCAACGACCACGGTCGCCCCCTCCCTATTTGTGCCGGAGAAAGGACGTTTATGGAACAGAGAGAGAATGCTGCCCATGGTGTTCCGCAGCGTTCCGGGCACCGTCGGCACCCTCCCCTTCACTGCTCGCTGGGTCCGCAGAGCAGATGTTATCATCCCTCTCTACAGACAGGCAGCCCGGCAGCCCCGCGACTTGCTCACGGTCACGGAAAGTGGTGGAGGCAACGTTCAACACAGGTGCCCATCCTCCCGGGGCTGCTTTCCTGGAGGTCACCCCAACCTTGACATGTCAACGGGGAGAAAATACCCTGCCCACAATGACAGCCCCACCCACCACACCCAGCGTTCACCTCCCCTTCAGCCTCTCCTGCAGTTTTCGCCCACTTCCAGGAGAGCTGCTCCTGGGACACCTTTGGGAAGTTCTAAGGAGGAACCTGCCAATGTTGACCTGGTGACAACTTGTCTCTTTAAAAAGATAAAAAAAAAAGTAAGGTCTTTGCTAAATTCTCATCTGTTGGGGAAGAAAAAGTGTGTGCTCGTGTGCATGAGTACATGTTTGTGTGCCGGTGTGTATGGTTGTGTGTGCACATGCTTGTGTTTGTATGTCCTTGTGTGTATGTGTGCATGCCTTTGTTGGTGTGCATGTGTATGCATGTTTGTGAGTGGATGTATGTGCACTGGAGCGTGTGCATGCGTGTATGTGTGTGCACGCGTGTGCTTGCGCAGGCCGGAGCAGGGAAATACTCGAAGGAGGGCCGTTCCTTCCTTTGGGGAGAAGGGAAACTGTTACGTTTCCATGTAGTTGCAGGTGCCTGGTCCTGGAAGTCAGGGGACCTGGGTCTGGCTGTGCATCTGCCGCTGACCACTGCCCGACACTGATGAAACGGGTTGACTTTCTGTCCTGGAAGCTGCTTCCTTCTCTCAGTGAACTGTGTCTACCAAAGCGGGCTGCGGGGGTTGGGAGGCTGTACTTTCCATTTCATGGGGATCAAACTGGGGAGGGGGTGAGGGTGGCTTTTTGGCTTAAATCCACTGATTAAGGTGGCCAAGGGCACATCTGAGAACAGGAGAGACCCAAATCTGGCCAGCACCTGCTCTGTGCCCGGCTGTGGCACCTCTCCTGTTCCCTTCGCCCCGGGGTCCTTGGGCTGCAAGGTGAGGAGCAGCGGCTCCCTCAGGCTTCCTGAGATGTCCAGCTGAGGTTTGGCAGCAATTTCCTCACAATGACTTTCCCCAAGGGACTTTAGGGGGAGCTAAGGAGAGCCCCTCTGCAAGCCCGCGCCCACATTGTCCCTGTCTGCCAATCAGAAGCAGGGGTCCAGGGACACTCTGGGGGGGGGCTTAGAAGGGGAGAAGCTGCGAACAAAGGGGGTCTGTTCCGAAGCCCTCTCCTGTGACACTCAAGGTGGTTAGGAACACGGAGGACTTCTGTCTCCCAACCCGAGGGCAGGTGTTCTGCAGAACTGGACCAACGGGCCCCCCAGTCTGCGCCCCGGGGAAGCACAGCAGTCGGACCCCTCCGTTGGCTGGGCTGACCACCTGCGGGCCCAGGACGTGGGGGCGCAGTCTCCCCTGTGTCGCCTGTTCCCGGCACCTGCTCCCTCCGCCAGGAGGCAGCCTATGTGACCCAGGGGCTGCCCCGCGGGTCTGGAGGTGTCTGCTCTGGAGGTCGTTCCACCAGAAATTACAGGCTTAATGGACCAGGCTTTGAATGTAAAAACTCAGCGTAACCAGATCTTTTTAAAAAGAAAAGCTCTGCCCGTGAAACAGAAAAAATGCACCCCCTTTCGAGTCGCCCCTTCCCACGGGAAGCTGGAGCGCGGGGAGCCCGCCCCGCAGAGCCCTCCGCCCGGCCGAGCCGGCGGACCGCACGGAGGCCTCAGCCTGACCCGGGCTTCGCGGACGCACCGACAGCGCCCCAGCCCCCCGCTTCGCCCGCGCTGTCCCCGTGTCCGCGGGCGCTGTCCCCGGCCCCGCGTCGCCCGGGGCGCGGCTCGGCATAGCGGGGCGCGGCCGCGGCGGGGGGTGGGGAGAGGGGTACCTTCTGAATGCGCCCATCGATGTCCAGGTAGATGGCCTTGGGCCGGTAGCTGGAGGAGCCGGAGCCCATCTTGCGCCGCGGCTGCACTTGGACTTTTACTGTACTTTCCCGACGCCAGCCGCCGGGAGGGCGGGAGCGCGAGCGAGCGCAGGGGGCGGCGGGGGCGGGCGGCCAACCAGAGCGGCGCTGCGCCGCAGGTCCCCTCCGCGCCTCCCCTCTGCCGCCTCCGCCTCCGCCTCCTCCGCCTCCTCCTGCTCCTCCTCCTCTCTGGAGCTCGGGCTCTGGCTCCTCCTCCCGCCGCCCGCCTCCCCTCTGCTTCCCTCCCCCTTCCCGCCTCCCCCCTCTCCCCGCTCTCTCCCCGCACTGCCTTCCCACATTAAGGCACACCCCCTTCTTCCTTTTGACTCCAGCCACCTTGGGGACAGGGCCAGGTGGGCAGCCTGTCTCCAGATGCCCTCTGGACAGATCATAGCGACCCCTTCGCCCCAGCGGTCACCTCCCACGTGGTCAGCCGGTCGTCAGCCAACGCGGGCCAAGAATGGCCTGAGCTGTTGCCATGGCTGCTTCAGACCCAAGCCCACTTAGCTCCAGGAGCATCCCCCTGGCTTCCTCTCCCATTTGAATAGAAAATGGGAAAATTTCCTTTCCATTCATCCACATCCTTCCCCTAAGTTTTCTGTACATTCTAGGGGGTGTCAGCCTCTTCCAGCTGCACCCGGAGCTGAAATGGCAATTTTATTTCTGTCCTTTATGTAGCGGGAGCGAGGATTACCCAGCGCTGTTGCTGGATGGCTGCTCTGGTCTCCTCAGCCCCCTTTCTTGATTGCTGCAGGGGGTGGGAAGAGCGGGAGGGAACAGCCAGGTAAGGGCGGCCTCTTGACCGGCAGGTAACAGGAGGGGCTGCCTTTGCAGCCTCCAGGCCTCCTGGGCTATCCCAGGCAGGACTTGTAAATGCTGTCTTGGCTCTCAGTGCGCTGCTTTGGGAAGCGAGTGTGAAAACCAGCCGGAGAATGTGCTTATTGTTTCGTTGGTAGTGAATTCCAAGCCAGGCTTTCCATCTGTTAAGTGTCTGGGTTCTGCTTGAGAGCGCCTGGTGCACACAGCTCCTCCCTCCCTCCCAGGCCATGGCCAGTGGGTATTTCCTGTGCCCCCTTTGGCCAGCAGGGTCTCCACCTGGTGGACAGTCACTGGCTTCACAGACCCCTCCAGGGCCACGTGGAGGTCAGCCAGGGCTGGGGCCCTGGGAAGGTGAGAACTGCCCGTTTGTCCTCGGGGGGCTGCCCACAGGGGCGACTCGTTGTCAGGTGAAGTCAGTGGTCATCCATGGCCTTTTGACAGTCCAGCCCACTTGTCCATTCGTGTCCCCTGCCTGCCTCATGGAGAGGCGCTCAGAGAAAGGTGGCCTTGCTCCCCAGCTTGCCAGCCGCTGCCATGCCACCAGGCAGGGAAGGGCCGTGTCAGCGTGTGGGCACCATGAGGTTTGCTTTACCAGTGACTGGGGATGGGAAGGGAGCAGCCTGGAGGCTGTCGGTGGGGCCGAGACCCAGTTGGGTGGTCACAGCGGGCCACTTGGCTCACCGTTATGACAACATGTCCCCAGATACCTGAAGTGAGCCCTATAATTAATAGTTCAATTTGTTGTCAAATGTCCCAACACTATTTGGGCTAAGCCGGAGACTGTGCTCAGGGCTTCATATGCTGCCTGGCGTGGGATTCTCACCAGCAGATGGCCCATTGGCTCGGGGCTCGCTGGTTCCCCATGCCTCGTCGTGGTCTGGCCTCGTCCTCTCTAACCACGTCCTCCCAGAGCCCCGGGAAGACCGAGTGCCCAGGAAGACAGAGTGTCCTTCTGCAGGGCGGTTTCCCGTGTGCTGGAGGGAGTGGCTCTGTGCCTGCGTGTCCCATGTGGGGCAGGCTGGCCCCCAGCGGCCCGGCAGGCTGTGTACTGGGAGTCACGATCACTCCTGTTACTATTTTGCATTCAGCGTCTCTATTCCCAGGAGACAGACCGCGCCCGATTTACCCGAGTCCCTGTGGAGTGGTCTTCCACTCAATGGGACTCTCATCGAGGTGTGTGGGGTGCCGCTCTAGGCACTGGGGACACAGTAGTGAACGAAATAAGTGAACCCCTGACATTTTAATGGAGGAGGTGACAAGATGGGATAAGTGAATAGAGCGTGTGGTGTTGGGCAGTAACTAGTGCAGAGAAGAAAAACCATGCTGGGAAGGGACACAGAATGTGGAGTGGGGAAGCTGAGGTTTTAGAGGGTGGCCAGGCAAAAGGTCACCAAGAAGGAAAGACCGCTGGAGGTTAGGGTTGGGGAGCCCGTGTGTATCTGAGGGAAGAAACTTCTGGCACAGGAAGCAAGCGGCCTCATGCAGGAGGCCCACGTGGCTGGAGCAGGAGGAGTGGGCAGAGGGGCTGCAGTGTGCTGGCAGGTCGCGGGGGTGACAGAGAGGCAGCCCCTGGTTCCCGAGAGCCGGAGCAGCCCCAGCCTCCATCCCAGCCTCTGTGTGGACTGCAGTTTCTTCTGGCACCTTCCAGGGTGCACACAGGCTCATTCCCGTATGCAGAGCTCACTCTTTAATTCCCCCAAAAAATCCCACCAAAGAGGAATTTCAACTAAAGGCATCAGAGCCAAACTGAAGAGCAGAAGGAGCTGAGCCGGCCCGGGCCAGGGCCAAGGTCAAGACCACGGTGTGAGGAGCCGGAGGCTGGGTCTCCATCAGGAAAGGGCGAGGTGACGCCACAGCGGAGAAGGGAAGGCCTCACAGAGTGAGCACCTCCAACGAGACGGGGAGACTGGGAAGGAGGGAAACGTCTAGAGGGTGTGCCCAAAGGCAGAAGAAGGTGCCTCTGTGGTGTGGCCAGGCCAGGCAATGTCTTCCCCACAGCCACCGGCTCCCAGCAGCTGGCCCAATGGGTGGGTCACAGCCAGGGGATGGCGGCTGCTGCTGAGCTGGTGCCCGGGGGGTTCCCTTCAGCCCATTCTCGCTCGGGTCTAACAGGTATTTTTCATGACTATTCTGAAAAGATTCCAGTTGCTGCCTCCCCCTCCTCTTCTTGTTGCGGTAGGGAGAAAATCAATTTGTGCAACAAGCCAAATGCAATCAGCGCCTGCTTGCTGCGGGCGAGGCTCTGGGAGGGGCCTTGCTGCGGGGGACTGGAGTCCTCCGACTGTGGAACGCGATGGGAGAGGATCGAAATGAACACGCTGGTCGGGGCAGGACGTTTTACCTTCTGAAAGGTTTGCCGTGGTCTCTGGGAGAAGGCCGATTGTTTTGTACGTATGTGATGAACTTGAACTCCGGCTCTCTGGGAAAACCGCTGGGCAGGGTGCGCCAAGAACAGAGAAAGGGTGCGCATGCTTGGCCGGGGGTGCCCTAAACTCTAGTCAAAGGGAGAAAGAAGAAACTTCAGGAAGATCTCACTTCAGTGTCAGTTTCACTGGTGTTTGGTTTACACGCCCTCCGCCTGTCTCTTTTATGGCTTTGGCAGTTACAAAATTATTACTAGCTGTAAATATCACAAACAACGTAGCAGGAAAGGCAAAGTCCCATCCCGGTCAGAAACCGGAGAGCAGCCCTCTGGTCCTCGCGCAGGGAGCCCTGGCACCGGCGCCCGGGTCCGTGCCGCCGGCTCCTGCCGCGGCTGGTTCGGGGTCCCCGCTGCGTCGCTATTCCCACATGCGTGTGCTTTGCTGGCTGTGCTGTTACGCTTTAGGATTGATTTTTGAAAGTAAGATTTGTGGTCAAAAGTGTGTTGTTTACACTTTTGTGTGCTGGGTCAAGGCACAGTGAAGTGTTTGATTTTCCCAGGTCGCCCTCCACAATGGTTGTGCCAACTGATCACACTCCCGCCCGTGTAAACAAGAGGCTCCGTTTGCCACACCTTCAGCAAAATAAGGTAGGTTCAATCCTGTTTATTTTTTCCAGTCTGGCGAGGAGAGAAATCTTGTTCTGACTTTCATTTCTGTGTCTGCAAGTGAGACGAGACATTGCCGTGGTGCGTGGCCTCGCGTCTGTCCGGCGAATGTGCATTCTGTCTGCCTGCTATTCTGTCACGGCCTTTTACCGGCTCCTCGTGCGTGGGGGACAGTCACCCTTCGGCTACTACGCGCTTCGCAGTGTTTTCTCCAGGTCCGCGGCTTGTCTTTTAACTTCATTCGCGATATCGTCACAATGTGGCTTCACCTGTTTAAGTCGTCAAAACCGTTCCACGTTTCCTGTGGGTATCTGGATTTCTTGTCAGCTCGGAAAGGAGGTATTATTTGTATTAGAAAATTTAAAAAGAAAAAAAAAGAAGAAAGAAGTGACCTAGATTTCCCAAGACTGGGCCTAGCTGAGGAAACCGGCACATTTGCGGAAGGGACCAGCAAGGACAATGACGGTGAGGCTGTGCGGAAGCCGAGGGAGAGGCTCACGTTGGCCGTGGCACCGCAGAAACTGCGTGGGCTGTTACTGCACCCTGGCCGTCCGTCCATCGCTCGTGGGCCGACTTGTTGAGCAGGGGCCACACACCAGGCACTGGCGACCCCCTGGGGACAGAGCCACCCCGCTGCGTAGCACTCACTCGCTGGCGTCAAGCTTTGTAAACACCGGCGGAGTGGAACCCACTGGGGACGGGACTGTGAAGTGGTTGTGTTTAGAGCGTTAGGATTCTAGGCATTTTTTTAATTCTTAAAAAATTTGTCTAATGCTTTGAAGTAATTTTGCCATGAAATCAGGAAAAGGGGGAGTGTCGCAGTGCTGGAGAGCTACCTGGACAGAGCGTCGTGTTCCACCTTCTCAGGCATGGCCGGCAGGGAGGGCCAGGCCCACGCAGGTGCGGGGCGGCCCAGCAAACGTACGTGGGCCGGGGCAAACGCTCAGGCCATTTGCGGTTGCCTGCGGGGCGAGGGCAAGTTGGGAGGTGGCCCCCGCTGGCCGCCCTTGCTCCCCTGCCACGGACAGCGTGTGCCTTTGCGTCCCACGTCCTTCCTCGTGCACGTCCTGGGGGGTCTTCCTCTCTCACTCGTCTGCCCGTCACATCCCTGCTTGGCCTCTCTGGGGACTCCCGGAGACCTCCGGGTGGCTTTTCTGGCCTCTGACGTCTGGTCCTCTGGCCTGTCCCCACCCCTCCCTGTCACATCCTTGACTCTGTGGCTTGTTCCTTCCCTGAGGAACATCCCTTCCTCTCTCCTCCGCCGGTCACCTCATTCTTTAAGACCCGTGAAGGAGTCGCCGGCACAGTCACGCCCTCCCTGCACTTCCGCACCCCTGGGGCAGGCGAGGGCTCCTCCCTGGGCCCGAGACCCCGGCGCCTTCGTGGTCCTTGCTGTGGCCTGGACAGCTCCTCACTGAGCTCCGGTGCCTGGTTTATGAAACAGACGCTTCTGCAGGCTGCGGGGAGAGCCGGCGGGCACCTGCGTCTGGCGAAAGGAAATCCAAGTCTTGGGGCCACCACACCCCCAACTTCCGGTGCCAAGAGAAGGTAAAGGCCTCTGGCACCTGGGAAGAACTGGCCCCACGGATCATTCGGTGAGAAAATTCCCTGCTGGCCCCCGTAGGCAAGGACATGCACATGGTACCTGAGACTAAAACCGGCTGATTCCACCTAATAACGAATTACTAGTTCGTCTTACCAGTAACGGAACCGGAGACCGACTGGGCGTCCTTCCACCTGCCCGGGGACAGCTACTTGAGCGATGCTTCCTTCCCTACCGCCTTCTCTCCGACCGTTCTCCT
>CAUYSK010082583.1:0-26006 GCA_963575035.1 Avahi laniger
AGAGTTTCCAAGTCTAGCTGCTGCAGTTTGAGCAGCATTGTTTGTGTGACATGTGGTCTAGTGTTGTGTTGCAAGAAGATTGACCTCTCTCTATTGACAAATCTCGGCTGCTTAGTAGCAAGCATCCTTATCATTTCATCCAGTTGGTTGCCATGGACATCCGCTGTTATCAATTGACCAGTTTTCATTAAGCTGTCATGGATAATACCGGCGCTGGACCACCAAACAGACACCATTAGTTTTTTTTGCTAAATGTCAGTTTTGGACTGTGTTTTGGCACTTCATCTTTATCCAACCATTGTGCTGAATGCTTGTGATTGTCAGAAAGAATCCATTTTTCATCACATGTAACAATACAGTATAGAAATTGTTTGCCTTTATGTCATGACAGCAAAGAGAGGCAAACTTTGAGACAGTATCTCTTCTGACGTTCATTTAATTCATGCGGTACCCATCTATCCAGCTTCTTTACCTTGCCTGTTTATTGCAAATGGCCCAATATTGTTGGAATAGTAACGTCAAACCTTGCTGCTAATTTTTTTTTTTTTTGAAACAGAGTCTCCTCTCTTGCCTGGGCTAGAGTGCCGTGGCATCAGCCTAGCTCACAGCAACCTCAATCTCATGGGCTCAAGTGATCCTACTGCCTCAGCCTCGCAGGTAGGGGGGACTACAGGCGTGCACCCTTATGCTAGGCTAATTTTTTCTATTTTAGTTGCCTGGCTAATTTCTTCTATTTTTAGTAGAGATGGGGGTGGGGGGGTGTCTCTCTCTTACTCAGGCTAGTCTTGAACCCGTGAGCTCGAATGATCCGCCTGCCTTGGCCTCCCAGAGTGCTAGGATTACAGGTGTGAGGCGCTGCACCGGGCCTCCTTGCTGCTAATTTATGTGTAGGTTTAGACGGATTCCCTTCCACTACAGTTTTCAGCTCATCATTATCCACCTTGGTCTCAGGTGGTCCACATGGCTCATTTTCAAGATTAAAATCATCAGAACATCCTGTGTGTTCATTAGCCCCATCCTTCCCAAACACTTCATTGATATTTCAAGCTGTGCTGCATTGGTTCCATGACGGAACTCATATTCAAAAATAACATGAATTTTTGACCTATCCAGGGTTTCACAAAAATTGCTCTAAAAAAAAGGTGAGAGATAATCACAAGCCAAAATATGCATTTGAAAGACTGAGGATGTACCTTCAAAATAAAAATAAAACAAGAAGTGTCAAAGTGAAATGTCAGAGACATCAACAGCCAAACCTAGTACTTAAGGAAATCAGACATTTCATACTTAATAACCTAATATATTCTTCCCTCTCTCTTTGCTTGATAAGCAAAAAGCTTATCCAGTTACTTGCTTTATAAGCACAAAATATCTTAGAAGTATACTCAAGACTTGGAAAGTTATACAAGAATAACTGATTATCTCTAAAGAAAGTAACTAGCTGCCTTGGGGAGAGAGACGGGAGAGCCTTTTCCCTGTGTGCCCTTTTGCAAGGATTGAATTTAGACTAAATGAATGAACTGACAGTTAAAAAAGAAAAATACAAATGTTACCTCCCAGCTACATAACATCATCCCCCCAGACCTTCCCTATCACCAATGAGTGGTATGGTGTCAACCTCCTCAGTATGCTTCTCTGTAAACAGACACGAAGCACATGTCTATTTACAAAGCCAGTTTAATGAAACTACTATATAAACTCAGTATGCAGAAAAAGTCCATTGAGTCTCCAAGATGGACAAACTGTAAGCTGTGATCCTCAACAACACATTCAGAGTTTAGAAATGAAAGGAAGCAGAGATATGGGATTAAAGTTAATGATAGTTTAGCATCCGCTATCGTTGTATTTTTTAGTAGCAAGAACATTCTTGGGATCTTGAAATCAGGAGAAATATTCAGTGAAGGTAAAAAAAAAAAAAAGTCTGCATTATCAACAAATTATCCCCAAAGCAATTAAGCGTGAGAACGAAGTGTGACAGAGTTTTGAGGTTTAGTGGTGTCCTCTAAAAGGCAGAGACAGACGGGAAGGAACACATGAAGAAGGAATTAGGAATCTCCTTTTCTCCCAGAGCCTATTTTTGTCTTACTATACATGTTAACCAATTTTCCACAGAAGTGGTGCTTTTAAAATTCTTTTTCATGAACTGAATCTAGGGGTTCACTAAACTGAAAAGCATGTCTGGTTAAAAAAATGCCAAGTGTGCAACCGAAAGGAGTAAAATTCTAGAAAGTTTTCTCTGAAAGGATAAGGTTGAAAGTGGTCTATAAATTTAACTAAGGATGACAGTGGCTAACTATTCTTTCTACATGGAAAATCCATCACTGATGAGTTTGTCCTCACACTGGTTACACCCTATAACAAACTTCTGAATAAAATAGAAAATTGATTGTAAACCAAAACATGACAGAGGTGAAAGAGACCTTGGTCTAATTTCCAGAACATACAGCCAAATTGAGATCCAGAAAATTGCCCAAAGCGACCCAGGTGATTAATGGTAAAGCTAGATCTGTTTGGTCTTGTTTTTATTTTTGCCTTTAAATATTTTAAAGCACACTGATAACCACTGATCTTGAATGGATCTCAAAGCTATACAGGAAGGCAGGGGGCTTATTTAGAGAAGATCCCCCCCCCATGGATTTAACTCCTTCATAAGTGCAATACATTTGTTGTGTGCGTATGTGCTTATATTTGAGAGGAATTAGTATTTATGATGTTGGAGAGATGTTTGGCATCATATCAAAATGATCAAGGAATATCAAGTTATTATGCCAAATACTGGGCCACTCCATAGGCTGAAATGTTTCCAATTGCTTCCAAATTCTGTGATAAAAATCAAGGACTCAGAAAGCTGAGAAACAGATCTACTGTTTCTGCAATGCAGTTTGTCAACTGTATTTGTGCCCTGTGGGCCAGTCTCAGGGCTGGATTTTCTTATCTATGAAATGGGGACAGTGACTTCAACTCAGATTTACTTGAGTGTTCTGAGGCAGGCATAAAAGGAATAACACTGAAATTCTTGGCACATAAGCATTGCTATGTAATAGTGACGTCTGTCAAATAGTTATGATACTCAATATGGAATGGTTAATAAAAATGGCTATGTTAATATTGTTCTTACATGACTGTCTTAAGCTGTCAAGTTTCTGAACATTTTCTGAAACTGAAGAAATAGAAAAGGGAATTTCAATACTATGAAATGCTATCATAATAACACGGTACCTGTGAGCATATCTATAGAGTCACCCAAACTGCCATGGTTAGTAGTATAAATTCTTATCTTTTGCCTAAGAGTAAATGCATTCTTTCCCACAGTTCTGAATGCAGGACAGAAGATTGCACCAGAATGAAGTCAGGTAGCACCATGTGTATCCAATGTAACACTTTGTTAAACGGAGTATTTCCCCAAACTCAAAGCACCTAAAATTTTAAGTCAGAAGACTTTGTAACTGGGAAGAGGAGGAAGGAGTTACTTTAGTGGAAAGTGAACTTTTCTTTAAAGAATCACGCTCCCAATTTCGTGAGTAGTGCAAGCAAGGGATCGCACAGGTTTTTTTTTGAAAGTTTTTCTGGAGGATAAACAAAAGTCAAGAAGTAACAGTTCAGAGGGAGGCTAAGCAAAAGCTGTGGGAAATACCATCTCCTCAAACTGATGATGCGTTTTAATTTCAGCTGCGATAACGTCTCTTCCTGTAAAACAAAGCCGAGATGTAAACTAAAAAGTGGCAGAGGTGTGGCATATTGCTCACGTTTAAACTCTGCTTGTCAGAAACAGCAGTTTCAGCCGGGAAGGAAGGTTTAGGAAAAGGCATCAGTCCTTCAGTCAGATCCCCCTGCAGGAAGGTTGGCGACAAGGTTGGAATAGACCCCTGAGCGCCAGAGAGGACGCCTTCGGGGCGAACAGCGGGGTTCCGGGGGCCCAGCAAGGTCAGGGGGCGCCCCTGACCCCAGCTACTCTTCGGTTTAGCCACCCTCTCTTAGAAAGCCTGGAGGGAATTTGTCTGGAGTTAGGCTCGCTGAAGGCTGTCAACGTTCTTTAGGACCTCAGGGAAACCCAGGCGTTTCTGGCTTTAGGACCCAGGAACTCCCAGGCAGCCTAGACTTAGATGCCTTGGACCACAGCACCACCTACTTATAGAAGCATCCCGCGCCTCTGGCGGTCTGCATCTCCATCGGAAAGTGTGCTCGCCACAACCCTGCGGATCACTTCGGCCTCACAGTAGGGTTCCGTCTCCTACAGTTTGGAAAGAGGGAACCTCAGTTGTGAAGGGAACGTGTAGAGAGCTCGAGACGCGTCACCATTGCACGGGGCGCGGAGAGTGAGAGCCGGCGTCCCCCGCGCCCGGGGATCGCACTCGCTGGCGGGGACAGAGCATCCCAGTGGCTGCAGGCGGCTCGCTCCTGCGCGCTCCTGCCTGGCGCCGCCTGGCCGAAGGATCCTCAGCCACGCCAACTCCTCGGCGGCCACCGGAATCCCAGAGCTGCCGAGAGCTCCCGGCGGGTCTCGACAAACTTTTCCCCAGCCCACGTGCTAACGAAGCGGCTCGCTTCCCGAGCCCGGGATGGAGCGCAGCGCCTAGGCACGCCGCGCCGCCCGAGAGCTACGTGCGCACGGTAGGCGACCCACACCACGACAGTCGCGGCGCTTGGGCACCCCATCGTGGGGACGCAGGGGCCAAGAGCGCTCTTTTATCCTCGCGCTCTCAGTGCCTTTGGAGCTCTGTCCTTTCCCCGAGCGCCCACACAACGTCCTTCCCCCCGGGTGGGAGCCTATAGCTCGGCAGCGGTTGCTAATTCACTGATTGTAATCACCTTCCTCTCCAAGTCGTCCGCAGCTGCGCGCTCCGGATTAAGCCGTTCCGCGGCTCGTGCCAGGCAGTAGGCTCGCTTCCCCCTTCCCTCCCCTCTTTAAATCGGGACGCGCGAAGGAGCAGCTGCCTCTCCGGGGCTCTCTCCATCCGCCACCCGCCCTGTTTCTCTCTTCTCATCTCTCAGGTTCTCGGCGGAGAGATGCCGATCGTGCGGAACTGACCGGTGCGGCCCGGGGCTAGAGGCGACTCTCCCTCGGAGTCCTCCCCAGCAGCGCGGCCGGCGCCGGCTCCTTGGATGAGCCCTCCAGTTCCCCGACTTTGAGAGGCGTCTCTCTCCCGCCCCACCGTCCAGATGCAGTTTCGCCTTTTCTCCTTTGCCCTCATCATTCTGAACTGTATGGATTACAGCCACTGCCAAGGCAACCGATGGAGACGCAGTAAGCGAGGTGGGTCACTCTCTGCCGAAGGTGCATGGGGTCCGGGGCTGGGTGGGCTGTCGCGGCGCTCACTCGCGCTCTGGCTCTGGGTGCTCAGGTGGGCAGGACATGCTCTCGACCCCAGCTCTTGAGGGCCACCACTCCCTACTTTTAGGGCCCGGAGCTATGCAGAATGCTCAGTGTTTTCTGTTCGTTGTAGGCGCGGGGAGCGGGAGCGAGACGCGCTGGGGAGCCCCTGTGAATCGGGCGTCCAGCTGGCGCTCCGGGCTAAGTCGTGCGGTCCGCGCCCGCGTTCGCCTGCCCGCCGCCTCTCGTCAACTCTTCTCTTTGCCGCCACATTTCTCATCTGGCATTTTTCACGTTCTCTCTCTTTTTGTCCTCTTGACCATCTTCCCTATAGGTGATCTGTCTTTGCCTTCCCCACCCACGTGCGCCCCAAATCCCGGCCTAGTATAGTGTGCGTGTGTGTGTGTGAGCTGCGAAGGTGTATTAAGTCGAGGGGGAGGACCTACCTTTCCAGGGAAAAGAGCAACATTGATCTCTTTTTCTGGAACCTGAGAGGAGACGGGAACTTCCTGAATTGAGTGGCAACTCATGCACAGGTTTTCTGGGGAGTGCTCGCCTGCAGAGTGATGTTTTTAAAACGGGCCCCACTTTGCTTCCTCCATTTGCTTCCCTCAAAAGCAGCTATTTTGGAGAAAGATTTCTGTTCTCAATGAAATTCACTTGCGGCTTTTTGACCGCTCCCTCCCTCTCCATCACTTTGTGCGCAGCAGGGAAGGCGAATGGAAGCCTCCAGAAAGGTTGCAGGGGACTGGTTTCCCACAGATTTAGTGTGTGTGCATTTCTGCCTCTCAGTCCTGCTGAGGCTGCAGCTAATCCGACTGCATTTTAGGGGAAGGGCTGCTGGGCACAGTTACGTCTTCTGGGGAATTTAAACATAAAAAACGCGCACATTGAATTACCTGCGCAGGAAGGCGCAGCTGTCCCTTGCAGGTACCTGGTGAGAGCTGTCTTTGTCTAGCAGTTAGAACTTTTGCGCAGTTAGAATTTGTTGCAAGGTTCATACATCTTGATTTCCGCCCCTGCCCCCAATAAACGTCTCGCTGGACCTGTGATGTAATTTGTTTACAATTCATTTTATGTAATCTCGGGTCCTGCATACAGATTTTGGGGAGGGCTTTTCTAGTCTTATTTTTTGTGACTTTTTAGGACGTCCTTATGCTGTTCGCACCTACAGGTAGAGCTAGAGGTTGGCCCACCCGAGGGCAGAGCTCCGGATAACCGATGGCGTGCGACTTCCGTATTCTCTGCTCTCCAGTGTAGCTGTGTATGTGCGTGGGGTTTGTAAGAAGGATCCCCCCACCTCTCTCTGCCCCTCTCATGTCTGACATTTGGAAAATGCTTCTTATTTTCAGAACTTATTCTACCAAAAAATAGGGAGAAATTTCTTCCCAGAGAACTCGATATTGATACTTGTCTTGCAAAAGTCCCTTTCCATCTTTTCTTCGCCCCCCACCCCCCAAACCCCAGGCTCCTTTTCTCACCTGATTGTTTTCTTTCGAGGTATTATCCGGGAGAGCCGGCGATTTTTGATTACACTGTGGTCAGAAGTGTTTGGAGAGGCTTTTCCTCCTTTATAAGAGGAGAGCAGAATTGCTGCCTATTTAGTTGAAAAAACTAAAGTGCTCAAAGTTTGCAAAGTATAGAAATATCTAAAACCCTCTGCCAAATTGTTTACTGGATGACTTACTAATTCAGTGATCGTTTTCTGATCCACACTGCCTGTTCCACTGTGGTTGAGTGGAGAAGAATCAAGCGTATTGTTTTAGTGGAACTTAATGCGGAGATGCTGCTTGGAGAATGGCATTACAGCACTCCTGCGGCCAGAAGGGATACTGCACGCGTTTCTCCGCAGTGCCATCCCATAAGGTTCTGACTGTGCCTTCTTAGGTATCTGAGGCAGAACCTACTTATTTCAAAGCTTGCTTTTAGCAAAATCTCTTGTAACAATTATCATCCACATCCACAAGCAGCAGTGAAATTTGGAGACTCAACTCTAAACTCCAGAAACTTTTGCCAAACCAACCTTTCGATTTAATAAAATTCAAATGCTTTCAAGTACATGTAAATTGGTAAGAACATTTAAAAAATCTATCAAAGTTTTTTTTTTTTTCTTCTTCTTTCTCAACAGATGTCCCTTCCAAAATCCCAAGTTTCTGGCTAAAATAACTGTGGTCCTTAAAAGTGACCACACTATCTGTGCTAACAATGAGTGTACTGTGTTTTTAATTAAAAGTGGAACTACTTAAAGGCCTGGCTAGACAGTGTAGGGTGATAGTAGCTTTTCTGCTTTGCAAGGAAGCTTAAGGATTGCATTGTGAGAGCACTGAAATGAATAGAGATCTAACTCAAGTTGTGTGAATTGTCCCTCTTCACAAACTTAAGCTGGTTTTAATTGATCTCATGTTCACTGATTGATCCTGCACCAATTGTTGTGCATACCAAACAATTGGCTTTCCCCGAAAAGATTGATTTAAATTAGTTCCTTGGTGAATGCTTGACTACTAGCCAAATCATGTCAGCAGTGACAGTTGACATGCTGGAGCCTATTGTGGTACCAACATTTTTCTCTTTTCCCCTTTGTTTTGGATAGGAGCAGTTAAATATTTTCTAGGAAGAAAAGTGATTAGTACTTTAAAAAAAGGTGTTGTAGCTTAAAAGATTAGTTATTTTCTTGGCTTTGTACTACGATGTAGGCAGCAGTGGTACCAGGACTGGTTAGGCTTACCCCTGGGACCTGATTCTTTTTTCTTTTTCTTCTTCATATTCCATCTGCAAATAATCAAACCTTCACTGTGGAGCATTCTCAGAACTCCTTTGGCATTATATTTAGTCTGCTCTATGATCTCAGATGCTCCATAATATCATTTTCTTAATGAAATAAAATTCTTGGCAGAGATCAGATAATTTAGTCAGTTAAAATCAATTGCATCCAGTCTGGAATAGAGAACAAATATATCATTTAACTCTGTATTTTATTTTGAAATACAGCCAGAGGATTGAGAAAAGAGAATGTTGACCTTCTCTGCTTTTGGACAAAACTCTTGGTTTGGGGGAGACCATCATAAACAACATCACTAATCAACTACCACTTTTTCTTCCCCTTATTTTGAAAACAAAACCATAACATAAAAATGCATTTTATAGTCACTATTGGGGACCGGCTGCAATAAGTTTTTCAGTTAGGCACAAAGACAATACAGCCTTGAGAACGAATGTCTTTTTAGAGGGGAGACACCTGCCAACATTTTGAAAAGCTGATTGACAAGTCATGTTTTGTCTGTATGTAACAGTAATAAGATTTGTTGGTCCCCTCAACCTTCCTTCGGAATATAGTCCTTATTAGCTACTGTTAACCCCTACTGTTATATTCTCTTGAGATCGCTTGTGATTTATTTATATGGCAAATGAATTGATTACTTTTGTTTTTTGGAATGGTTGTAAGCCCCATTTCAGGCTGAATTACTGAAAAGTGGCTAGACAAATCACAACTTCATTATGGTCTCCTGGAATTTCTTGAGCTTGGTATGTAATAACTTAATCTTGTATCTCCTTCATTCTGTTGATATGCCTAGTCATATTTTAACAAGGGATTTATAAAAACTTTTTGATAAAACTCTCTAACAGCAGCAAGACTTCCAAACATATAATTGGCGTTTCTGGTGGTAGGGGGCGTGCTGTGACAAGTGTTTCCTGCTATAGCTTTTTCTATACGGAAGCACTGGCTTCTCCTTCCTCCGTAATTTCTCATTTTCAGAAAATTAGATTTGGCTTCTTCCATGAACATGAAGTGTTGATCACAAGTAGTGTGGTGTGTTTCTGGTAACTGAGGTTGGAAGAAACATAAACATATTCTCTTAAACCTTATAGAGCTAAATTAGTGTTTGTATTTTTAAAAATTTAATGAAGAGATTTGGAGATATTTGTTTTTTATAAATACTTTTAAGTAATTTATTTCTTGTGATATTTCAAAATACAAAATGGCACATGGAACATATTAACCTACACTTAAACGTTACAAAATACATTTTGTATGCTTGCTTCCTTTATGTTCCAAAGTATTTCAGAAAAGCCGAGGTGATGTTTAACTTTGCAACATAAACATGTTCTTTTTTTTTTTTTCTTTTCTTTCTTTAATTGCTTCCTTTTTTCCTAGCATAATTGTACAGATTTTTCTGGGCAGTGTCTTACCAGTGCAGGGAGGTCAGAAAGTTGCTGTGCCCAAATCAACGTCGTATTTTGCCACTGAAATTTGGAAGTGATTCATAATAGGTGACATTCCTTTAAGTCTCTGGCTTTTTTTATCTGCTTTTAAAATCCAACTTGGACAGAATCCAGTATTTCCAGAAACTACAGGTTGGAAATGACACTTCTAATTCCTTAATGCAAAACCGCTTCTTGATTTATTTAGAGACTAACAAGCCAGTTCATGGATTATCCAGGATACTTCTGCCTCTTTCCTTCCAACTTACTGCCTTTAAACCATTTTTTTTCTTCCCTGGAAAAAAGTACCCTTATCCATCCCAAGTCTAGGAAATAGATGACAGACAGATCTTTTGATATAATGCTTGATAACCACCTTTCTAAAAAGAGGTAGGTGGTAAGCTTTGGGTTGATGGTAGTTTTAAATTTTCTGTATTTTTTGAGATGAATGAGGTTTATTAATTTTTTCCTGATTAACTGCAGCAATCAAGAGTTGATCACTAGATGAAGACAGTGTAGCATGTCTGTATTTATAAATTTCCGTATTTTCAGCTGGAATAAATAAGGTGCTAGCACTGAAGTGCATATATAACACATGTGACTGTAATAGGGGAGATGCTTATGCACGTGTATGTGTGCGCATGCGGAGAGTGGGAAGAGGACAGTGCGATTACGGAGGATTGGGTATTCGGGTCGAAAAATGTTTCCACTCATTTTTTCTGGTCTCTCCCTTTTCATCTTTTCCTTCGGATGACAAGATGGGGGAGGGGGAAAATAAGAATGAATAAGGAAGCGTGTTCTTACTCTTTCCAAGGCTGCTTCTACTGTTATTTCTTCTAGGACGTTTTTCTATCAGCTACCTTCTATTCAAACATGCTGCTATTCCTCTGATCCTGAAATTCTTAATTTCCTCCCTCCTCACGTCGCTTTCTGGTCTCTTCTCCTTTAATTCACTTCTACTTTTCCCTTCTCTTGCTTGAAAATCCTGTGTCATTCACTCTTCAACATGTTACAGTCTGGCTTCTACCTCTTTTACTAAAAGGATTTCCTTTTAAGTTTTTGCTTTGTAAATTGGGCTTTATTTTTTAGATTCATGGCAAAAATCGAGCTGAAGGTGCAGAGATTTCTGAAAGGGGTTTCTTAATGGTCATCCGTGTTCCACGCTCGCCTCGCTGCCAACTCCGGCGCCCTCGCAGTCCCGCATCCCCGTTCTGCACGTCACCCTGTCCAGAGAAAGTCTCGTCTCTGGCTACTGCGCTACATTTGAGTTTTGCCTCCTGCTTTCTGGCCGTTCTTTTTGATTTTTCTCATGCAGAGTGGGTGTAGACTAGTATTTCTTCACCTTTATCTTTTCCTTGGGGGATTTTACCCATCCCTGTTTCTTCGATTGTTATTTGCACATAGAGTCCACCAATTCTAGCCTCATCTTTTTTTTTTTTTTCCTTGAGCTTCAGATCATATTACACTCTGATCTCCCAGCTACTGCTGTATGGATAAGTATTCCATGTATACTCGCCTTGACAATTCATCTTCTATGCCCCCCCAAATGTGTTCCTATGGCTTGTGGTCCTTATTTCTATTCAGAGTTTCCATGTGTCGAGGTTCAGAACCTCACTACCTACTCGCTTTGACTTTTCTGTTGCCTCTTTTACCAGGTCTTTATTGCTTAGGCTATATCAGGTTAGTGAGTTTATATCCATCCCATCCTTTCCATTCCCAGAGGTATTTCCTAACTCAGGCCCTCAGGGACGATTCATCCTCCAGCATGTACTTCTTCCTCACTCCATCCTCTACAATGTGTTGCCACATCTAATTTTTCTCCACCACAGATCTGATCATGTTACTTCTCCGCTAACAAACCCCACACCTCCTGGGCTTCCATATGGACTGCAGAATAAATGCCAGCCTCTTTCAGGTGGCAGTCAGAGTCCCCACCATCTGACTGCAGCCTGTTTCCAACCTTCCACCACCCTGAAAGCAGTATATGCTTAAGCTGTCCCAGATTACTTCTTTTCCAGGCCTACCATGGGTTTTCATGCTTTTGTGCTGTTGAGCATGTAGTGGTGCCCAGCTTCTAAAAGACCACTGCTTCTGTGAAGCCTTCCTGGAATTTTGTGCCTGCGTTTCTCAAGCCAAAGGCAATTATTCCCTGATATTTTCTAAGCCTTTTGTCCCACTCTTAAAGGACACTTATATTCCCTTTTATTCTGGTTATTTTTTCAGTTGTCTCATCATCATCACCATTCTAAGCTTTCTGTGGGACAGAACTATGACATCTTCATCTTTGTTCTCCTCAAACTGTGCTTCCTCCACAAAGTGTAGTTCAACAAAAAGTCATTGCATATGAGAGTTTGTTGTTTGCTCTTACAATTATTTTGGTGTCTTAATGAGATTTTTTTAAAAAATTTGAAGTTCTTTGCACCCAGTTGAAGTTTGAATGAATGATTAAATAAAAGCATCCCAGCCCAATACTCATTCTGAGGTTTCTTCTGATAATTTCAAAATTTCACACAGTGTACTAGTGCCTGTTTGTGTGTATTCATATACTTGTTATTTGAATGATTGAGTATCTCAAGTGGCAGGTGATTTTGGGGTAGGATGAACCTCAGGGGCCTGAGTTAGGAAATATCTTTAGGTGAATTTGGGAGAGGGTAGAGGGAGGGGTAACCTATATTTTTAAAAATACTTCTAGAGAAAGGGGAAATAAGGAATTCTCATTCCCAAATACATTACTCATATGAAAAATTCTAGAGGAAAAGAAAAGGTAGTATTTACTTTCTAAAAATGTATTCATATTAATAACATAGATAAGTTACTACAAGGAAAAAATCTGAGTTATTCTTATGACTTTAGTATAATATAGCTATGTGAACATATCCATGAGAGACTCAAATTTGTGTGTGTGTGTGTGTGTGTGTGTGTGTGTGTATTTTAGAACAAGTTCTGTAGATATGAAGAGACCACACAGTTCTTTCTGCGTAGTGTTTTTCAGGAGAACATTGACATTTCACTGCCCTTTGAAGGAGACAGGACCTGCCTGTTTGACTTACAAGGAAGGTGAGCTGCTTACTGAAATGATGTGTGGTTTTAAAAACTAACAGTTGAGTGGAAGGGAGCTAGAATCCAACTCTCCTGAATTCACTGGCTTTTCCTGTACACACTAAGCTTTCAACATAAACATTAATCTAAAAAAACAAATCACCTTTGAACCCATTCAGAAGTCTCAGACCAGAGATTTTATTGAGCCTTGGAATTCCTACAACTCATAATTATGCTAATAAAGTAACTGATACTAAATAACTGAAGGCTGAGGGGGTGTAGTAATTGAGGGGTAGACCATATGTGTGTTTTGGTAAAAATTGACATACTTGCCTTGCTAAATTTGTTTGGTCATTCTTGTATTTGAGTTATAGAAATCTCATTTTTGATACTGCAGGAGCCAGAACAAACGTGACGCACTTGTACATGTGTTCATATCTATATATGTGTCTGTAGGTATGTCTATATATACACTTTATGTTTACACATATCTCACGATGTTGGAATAATCAATAAAGGTTAGAGGAAAGCTATTAAATATTCTTATTTTTACTCTAAGGAGAAACTAATTATAGTTAAGCTTTTCCCCTTATCTAGTTATTTGGGGAAAATCTTTATATTTTACTTAAAACCTCTTCAATTTTTGTCTCCTGCTGGCGTATACTAAGAGAACTTATAAAATAGAGGTTACCCTGCTCAGCACTTTTCTGGGCAGGGTTTCTTAACTTCGGACCCAAAGGTGGGGCTAGGGTTTTTTAAGCCTCCTGAAATTAGGAGAAAACATTTTTGTGTTTCTTTTTGGTTTGTAGGGACAAGATCTAGAGCTTTCACTACAGCCTTAAAGTGGTCCAAGGTTCATCCCTTTCAACAGGTTAAGACACATTGGTTAAAGAATAGAAGGTAGACCTTCTTAATTACCATGATGCCAAATGGCTGCCTCACATTGATATTAGATATTTGTTTTCTAAAAGCTTATTTTCTTTGGGTTTTCTAGCAATTTCTCATGTGTTTACTTAACAATATGTGGTCATGTTGGAAACACTATCTCAAGATTTATTTCAGTAAATGATTACTTGGCAAGTAGTCCCCTACTCAAAGACAATAATTGTTAAATTCTCCTCTCCATCCTCCTAAAGAGTTTATAAAAGTAAAAAATAAATGCACAGTATAGGGGTTTTGTTAAAACTTCTCATATGGTCTAATTTTCATCTCATAAACAAAACAGTTAATATGTAGTTTTAGAAATAGCTGTTGTAATTTTCCATCTGGTGACATCGGTGCTGGCATTGATGTGACTTGATGTATCATGCTGCCAGTTCATGGAGTGGTCAGAACCAAGGAGGCTTAGCACTCTTCAATTCTGGCCAAGTGGGCTTCTGCTGGATCCTTCTTTGTCAGCACATTTTAGAATTTTTGCACCGTGATGGCTTTAGTCTCTCACTTGTTGCTGGATTGTAACTTGTCAACCAACTACCTTAGCAATTAAAACGCACAGACCAATAGAGGGCACACTTTGCATTCTTTTCTTTGTGCTTTGTTCCCTAGTTCTGTAGGATTTGTGCTTTGCTTTGCCTTGTTGGTTCAGGTGGCAAACCTGCTCTGTTCTCTCCATTGATACTGTGATCACCTTGATGTCATCACAGAGAGAAAAAAGGAACAAATAAAAAGAGCTTTCAGTCTTACTGAGCATTTCTGGTTTGGGTCCCTAATCTCCTTTTGACAAGACCACACCAAAAGGCAAACTTAACCAACCTCACAGTTTTAATATTGGTGAGACAGATATTAAAGCTAGAGGTTGCATTCATTAACCTGCAAGTAGATTCCAGCTTCTACAGCCAGTTTGGAAAACATCAGATTTTTAAAAGTTTAAATGTTTTCCATAAAGTACATGCCTAAAAATTTAAGCAACTGGTAAAGTTTAGAGTTACCCAAATGACTCTAAATTAATCCTTCTCAATTATTTTCCAAATTCTTTATGGAGAGATCCACTTCTTTCAATGGATCTCTCATTTTAGCCTTTTGCAAATGGTGAAAATTGATCTTATTTTGAAAATCCAAAGTTTAACTTAAGTTCTCTTCCTTGTGTAATAAAGTCTTTGGGTTTAAAAATTCTCTGGCACCTCATTGTGATTCACCTCACATGCTGTGTTCTAATGCCTCTTTCTGGTAGTCAAAAGCAGGCTTTTAACTTTGAGGGATTTGTGCTATGTCATCATTGACCTGTACATTTAGTTAATGACTCTTTTTTTTTCCTCCCCCCCCAAGACTTTGAAGACTTTGCTTTGTCCCATTGGTTCAGCTGGCAAACCTGCTCTGCTCTCTCCATGAAGTGTAGTTGAATCATAGTGGGATTAATAGCCTATGACCAAATGACATATTCTCTGCCCACTCCCCAAAATATAATCCTTGGGTTAACTGCAGTATTTGTTGTTCTCAGCTCCTCCACTGTCGTAGAAGGTCTTTGAAAATTGCCCCAAATGAGAGACCTTTGATGCCCCACTAGATTGGGAAGAATTGCTCTTAGGGCTCCTAGGTTACCATACCTAAATAGTCATTAAATTAAGGCAGTCCTGGTCTTCAAGTTGTCTTGTCCTTTGGGTAGTTCTTGTAGATGGAAGAATACTTTATTAAAATTAATGCTCATTTTGACACTTGCTTCTTGATGTTTTAGATGTTTACTTTCTTTAGGGGCGTATATATGTTTAAGGGTCAGGTTTATAGGGAATTTTGAGGGACGTATGTATTCTGGACTTTTCTAAGTAGATATGAGGAAACAATAAGTACAGCTGTGAATTGGATAAATGGAATGAGTAAATTGGTTTAAACTTTTTTTATTTATCCAAGGATCCTTGATATCTATCTAATTTAAGAGAAATCAGTTGTCCTACCCATAGCATTCCTTCCACCCATGAAAGATAGCTTGTGGCCACCCTCCTTCCCCCCTTCTCTAGTAGAGAAAGTTTGTTAAGGTCAGGAGACTAAGTATTTTGAAAACCACTCGTGTCTGATAAGTGGACGGCTGTGGTTCCCAAAAGCACCATTAGTGGGTTGAGGTTAGTTTGTTGTGGAGTTAGAGAAGCCATTTGCACCACTCCTGGTGGTCGATACGTCATGCAGTGGCTGATGCAATTCTTGACGGAATCCTGTCAATTTTGAAAGTTCTTCTTTGTCCCCTTTTTTAAATGTTGTTCTGAAAATTGATCTAGAGCTTCAAAACTAACTCTTGAGGAATGATTGTACAAAATCATGAGTTTAGTGTAACTTAACTGTTCCCAATGCAGAAGGAAAGATAATTAGTTCTTTTGCAGCTTGAATCGCTTTGATTTGAAAGCAATTCAAGTGAACAATAACTGTTCTAAAGGCCTTGGCAAGCTTCTAGACATCAAGCAGTCATCTTTTAGTTGAATTTAGAGAGAAAAGTTTGAAGAAGTGGTAGAGGCTGAACCTAAGGAAAAGAAGAAAGAACAGGAACAAGATCACTTCTTCAGACACTCGAGGCCTGTCCTGTGGAGAAAGTATGAGAGTTATTCTACTTTTTAGAATTAAGGCAAAATGAAGATATTTCATAAAGATTAAGATTTATATTTAGAATACTGTTCACTAATGGAAGAGACTCTTCTTTAGAATCTTTGACTTTGAAAACTGCCGTTTTCTAATAACAGCATCTCTTGAGTATGTTGTAAATCGGGTGACTGCATTGACTGTAAATGACTCTAAGGACCACTCACACCATGAGAGCCATTATGTGAACAGCTGTGATGCATGTAGCATCTATTCGGTACTTTAATATAAATTCTTGTTGACAGCTATTCGAACTCACATTATAAGACTTTTGCCTTCCTAAATAGAGGACGCTAAGCAAAATTGCTACTTTAGATTCTGCGTCATTCGAAACTTCAGTGATAAATAATACTATTGAAGTTTGGGCATATATCTCAATTCTTACATGACCATCATGTCAATCTGTGGAATGTTTCATTATAAGAAACTCTGAGATTTCAGTACAACTTTAATGAAATGGATTATGCCACACAGATAGTTTGCTTTCTTTGATGGGAACATTAGACGGGAAGATAAAGAAGTATTTGACAAAAACTTAATGTCTTGCACATATGAAAGCATAAGAGGCTTAAAAATCTTTTTGGACAAGGTAGAGAAACGGATGTATATCATTTCATGTTGCTTACTTGAATTAAATTTGGCAGAGGGTGGTGAACAATGGGTTAGTGCTCACTTTGAGAGAGTCCTCAAGTGGAGTAAAAGACCCTGTTATCAGCCTTGTTTGGAACAATATTTTCTTAATGATTTGGCTGAAAACAGATGGTATGCCAACCATACTTTTGCACAATATGAAGTCGAACAGGACATTTAAAATGTTGGCTAACTGTTTAAAAAAGATCTCAATGCCTGGGAATGACAGGATGAATTTACAAATGAAATCTTATCCAGAAAGATGTAGAGTTTACTCTTTAAGATCAAAGAACCAACTATGGAAGAATAGGATCTTGGAGACACGGGGGATTTTCATTCATTTCTTTTTTCTTTGACTCATTCTGAGGTTACGATGTGATGTAGCTGCAAAAAGAATTGGCTGCATTAAGAGAAATACTTACCTCGATTCAAGAACAAAAGCAGCTGGAGGCCCCCAGCCCACACTCGTTTATGTTCCATGCTGATGCCATCACTTTCAGAAGTGTATTGGCAGCACATGTGATACTATATTAGTTTCCTAGGGCCACTGCAACAAAGTGTCATAAACTGGATGGCTTAAAACAACAGAAATTTATTATAGTTTTGGAGGTTAGAACTCCAAAATCAAGATGTCAGTAAGTTCATGCTCCCTCTAAGACACTAGAGGAGGAGGCTTCTTGTCTTCTTCAGCTTCTAGTAGCCTCAGGTGTTCCTTGACTTGTGGCAGTGTAACTCCGGTCTCTGTCTCCATCTTCTCTCTGGTTTTGTTTCTGTTCTAAGAACGCCAGTTATATTGGATTAGGACCCATCTTAATGACCTAATGTTAACTTGGTTATATCTGCAAAGATCCTATTTCCAAATAAGGTCACGGTCACAGGTATTAGTATTTTTGAGTAGCATTGTATACTCCAAAAAGATGTGTTAAAGTCCTGATACCTATTTCCTTCAGTCTCTGTAGTCTTTTAAATCCTCATTTTATTTTTACAGTGACCCTGTGGAATAAATATTATTGTTATAGTATCATAATTATTATTAGTAAAACAAGTCATAGAGGCAGTAGAAGTAGAATGATTGATAGAGGTAGGACCACTGCACATAGCTGCACAGACCGTGTACTGCACGTGAAGGAAGATATTATTGGCACTTCCCTGGACTTGTGCACATGGTGGCCCTGGCAGTGAGTATGCTCTAGACATGGTTTATAAGTGTACAGTATTTGGAGTAGGTAACCTCAAGTTCCTTTCTGCCTCTGAAGTTCTACGAAACTACGTGAATCCGAAGAGACACCTGAACATGTTTATTACTTCTTCAAATAAATCTATGCCGCATATTGGCTTCCGGCTATTCATCCCTTTCAGCTGAAGCCAAACATTTAGTTTAGCTGTTTTCTATTGAATCAGCTAAAACCATTTCTGTTAACTGCCCTCTAAGAGCTGTTAGCACCCTTAGCGGAGCATTACTGCAATCTCGATATTGTCTGCTGTGCATGGCTTCTAGTATTAGAGGTGTCTTAAACTAGTCCCTTCTGATTTTGAGTAATCTCAAATACTAGCCTTGCCAAGGGGCTTGGTCTGTTCATACTTGTGTACTATGTATAAAGTGCTAGTAAGAACATTCTTTTAAAGGCATTGTGAAATTTTTCAAACATACAAAAAAGTAGAGTAACGTGATGAATTACTACATACCCATTACCCAGATTAAATGGCTATTGGGATTTTTGCCACACTCACTTTATCCATTCTTCATTTTGTTTTACTTCTTATTGGTTGAAATGTTGTAAAGAAAATCCCAGACATTATGACATCTCACCTTTTTTTTTTTTTTTTAAGAGACTAAGTCTCATTCTGTCGCAAGAGCTGGTATGATCATAGCTCATCATAACCTTGGAATTCTTGGCTCAAGTGATCTTTTTGCCTCAGCTTCTTGAGTAGCTAAGGACTATAGGCATGTGCTATGCCCAGCTAATTTTTTTTTTTTTTTCTGGTAGAAGCGGGAACTTGAACTCCTGGCCTCAAGCAATCCTCCTACCTTGGCCTCCCCAAATGTTGGGATTAGAAGCATAAGCTGTTGTACCTGCCTCCTGCATATTTCTGAATGCAGTTTTTACAAATATAGATTTCCTCACCAAATCACAATGTCATTAACATACCCAACAAAATTAGTTATTCCTGAGTAATGCCTCTTAATAATCAGTATATAATGGATTTCCCCAATTGTCACAAATGTCTTTTTAGAGCTGGTCTGTTTGAATCGGCATTAAAATAACACCCACTCATCGCACTTGGTTGGTATGACCCTCAAGTCCCTTTGATTCTAGAGCAATACTTCTTTCCCACCCATTTTTCCATAACATTGACTTATTGGGAAAAAAAAATGGTCAATTTTCTGTAGAATGTCTTAATATTTTTCTACTTGCTCCCTGTTGGGATCATTTAACTTGCTCCTTTATCTTCTATATTTTCTGTTAACTGGAAGTTCTCCTCGAAGGTTTAATTAGATTCAGGTTCAAGTCTTCTGGCTAGAACACCTCACAGGTGATGCTGTGTGCTTCATATTACATCACATCAGGAAGCACACAATGTCTTGTTATGCCGTTCTTAGTGATGCTAAGATTAACCATGGGGTTCATGTAGCACCAGCCTGATCCCTCTATTTTAAGGTTCCCATTAGCCTTTCATCTAATGGTTTCTTCCACTGATGTCTGTCTGAATCATCAGTTTCATTAGGGGTTGCAAAATAGTGATTTTTTTTTTATTCTTTCCACATTTATTAGCTGAAATCCTTCTATTAAACTTTTTTTTTCATAGTAGATATTGTTACTGTGAAACACAGGTCTGATAGGAAAAGCAGGAAATAAACTTAATTCTTCCCTTTTAATTGCTGATTGTCAGAGAAAGGAGTTGATACGTGTTTGCTGGAGCAGTGGGTCGACTTCACTACAAGTGAATAAAATGCTTTGATTTGTGTTGAGCCATTGCCTGTCAGATGGAGGAGGTGATGTCTTCCAACAGTTTCCACTTACTGAAAGAGTAGCGGTAGGATGACATAAAAAAAAACATTTTGGCTTTGCTAAAGGGAATGAAATGCAAACCTTCTGGCAAACCTGAATTCTATTAGACATCTTCTGATAATGTTTTCTGTTAACAGCTTTCAGAGAAGCTACTAAGTGAACATACAGCAGCTTCAGCGTGGTGTAATCTGAGGCTCATTGGGTAGAAAAACAGTACTTTGTGCTACTTAAACACCCTCTGGAAGGCTTAGAGAGGAGAGGAAGGAAAATATTTGAGGAGATCAACTGGATGTTGTAGAATACAAGTAACGTCACCTGAGAAGGATTAAAGTTTTCACAAAGCTTGACCTGAATGGCAGCTAGCCACTTAGAACTGGCTCTCCTAGCCCATCAATGGCTTGTCTTTTGCCCTGTACTCTTTAACTTACAGACATGTAAAGAAAGAGCCTACAGATTACATGTCTTCTGTGGTTAAGTGACAATAAAGTATTTTTCTAAATTACCATTCCTACTGGTTATTAGCTGCTGCTGTGTCTTTCTAATTACGGAAATCTTTCCTTCATTTAAAACCTCATTGCATTGTTACTCATCAAATTACCATTGGTATAGTTTTTATATGATCCATTGAATGATACCTATAATATGTACATTTAATTTTACTATCTAGTGAAGTCAAATTTAATTAACACAAATGCCTATTGAAAGGACTAAAGAGTTTGTTATAAGTTTTGAACATAAGCATTATGAATATACAACATTGAATATGTGGCTCATAAAACAAACCTGTCGCTGGAGTAATACGACACTGTAGGTGTGTGCTTTTCTTACTAGTAAAGTGCCATCATAATATTTTTAAGAGTAAAAAGTATTGCAAACTGAAGAAATTTTTTATATGGCAAGCCAGGAAATAGAACTAGGATTGCACATAGAATGAAAAGATTCTTGAGAATGAAATTTTTCTCTTCAATCTGCATAGTGTTTTTTGTTTGTTTGGTCTTTTTTTTTTTGAGACAGGTCTCACTCTGTTGCCCAGGAGAATGCAGTGATGTTGTCATAGTGCACTGTAACCTCAAACTCCTGGGCTCAAGCAATCCTCCTGCTTTAGCTTCCAGAAAAACTGGGACCACAGGCATGTTCCACCATGCCTGGCATATATATGTGTGTATATATATATATATAATTCTAGAAATAGAATCTTGCTATGTTGCCCAGGCTCAAACTTGCCAGGTCGCGAACTCCTGGACTCGGTGATCCTCCCACCTTGGCCTCCCAAAGTGCTAGGATTACAGGTGTAAGTCACCATGCCCTGCCCTGCATAAAGTTTTAAAGTAAGAGAGCAAATGAGTTATAGCCATTACTCAGGGCCGATAGTTTATGTCCTTTATATACCTTCTCTTTTTCAATTTAGTTTTTGAAAATTATTTTGGCAGTAGACCGCCTGCATTGAGATATTTAGCTGCTTTGTCTTGGAAGCAAATGGTAAAAACTGTACTGTCTTTGTATAAGTAGTTGGTTTTTTAAAAAAGCCATATACTACAGGTTTTTAAAGAATATAAATCCATAATCTATTCATTGTTGGAAATTTGAAAAAGAAAACATCACCATGAACAAAATAAAACTACTAATAATCTTTTCCCTCAGTGATGGACACTGTTAACATTTTGATTTTTATCCTTCTAGATGTTTTGCCCCTTCTACATCAATATAAAATTTTGAAACTTAATATATCAGAAGCACCTATTATCTATTTCAATGACATTATTTAGAATGTCTGCATCATAAGTTATTATTCAACATAAAACTTTAAAATTTCCTTATTGTTGGACAGTTAAACATCTCTCCCCATCATTTTCACTAGATCCTTTCCCAGTAACTGTATCTGAATCAGTATATTTTTCTTCTTTTCTATTTTCTGTAGCAAACCATCAGGGCCAGGACTGGAGTGAGGCAAGAGGGGTTACCTAGGGTCCCAGTGGAAGGCGTGTATCTCCGTGCCTGAGGGTGAGTGCCTCCTGGGTTCTGCTGTCCCAGAGCCTCACCTGTCCCACCCGACTTGCAGTTCTGCGCTGTTAGGTCTACTGCTTATTTCTTAGACACTCTAGAATTTTCTCTATTTTTCTCTTTGTTCCTGTGGCAGAAAACACTGAGTGTCCATCAAAATCCCTTTCTTTTGCCTCTTGGGCATGTAGCTAGCTGATGTTTCCCACCCTTCCTTGGAGTTAAGGGGTGGCCATGGGCCTGAGTTTTAACTAGCAGAATGTGGATAGAAGTGATTTCTTTGCTACTTCTAGGCCTGGCCCCAAGGAACCTCCTACAAGAAGAGTCTCTCACTGTCTTTGTGTCTGCCACCCTGGTGCAGAGGATCTAGCCCTTTCTCTGAGCCCCTGTGGGATGACAAGGCCTCTTGGTGAAAAAAACTTGGGTCTCTGAATGACTCTGAAAGTTTCCCTGCTGTGTATCTGCACCAGATTTTACTTGAGCAAGAAACAAACTTCTTTTTTTTGTTAAGCCACTGAGAGACTGTGGCTTGTTTGTCTCAGAAGCTAGCATTGCTTGCCCCTAACCAATGCAGATTGTCTCGGCCCCACCGCAGCTTTTGGAACATTAGCTCGAAAAGGGTGAGAGCATCGTTCATGGTATGTTGCTAGTGCCTAGGACAGTGTTGAGCCTGTTGCAGGTATCCAAGAAATATTTTTTGAACAAATAAATGCAGCATATAAATACCAATAAGGAAATAATTTGAGAGAATGTCAAAAGAATGATACAGATAGGATATATCTTCTGGGTTCTGAGGAGAAAGGAGTGCTGTGAAATATTCTCTAGGAAGAGATTTCATAAAAACAGAAACTTAAGCCAACTATTAAGCATAAGGGGTTCACTGTTTGTAAAGTGGTCCTTACATTTCTTAGCCACAAATGTTTTGAAAATATATTCCAAAGGTACAACACAGTGATTTCATACCAAAAGTACAGAATTTTCAGAAACAGCTCACATATTAGGTTATATCTAACTATTTAAAAAATTTTAAAAAATCATTCTATATTTCATTTCAAAATATATCAAATCATTTTTGCAGTTACATGCCTATAACTAGAAAATATTAAATTTCTTCCCAGTATTTCTTACTGATTATTTCCAATATGTTTGAACCTTTTAAGATTTCTTAATTGACACAACAAAAGTAATGTCTGCTTTTATTAATTATATAGTGCAATTCACTGATGTTCAAAGTTCAGTACATCATTTTACCTAGTGATAGGAATGTTAGCTTGGGGTTAGGACCTGGTGGCATTCCTTGTGGAAACGTCCATGAGCTCTAAGGAGAGGGCAGTTTTTGGCATTGGATGGTTGATGATGGGAAGGATTTTTGGTGAAGAGTAAGGATTTTCAAATTTTTAAGAAGAGAACCTATTTTTAATTTCTTGGAAGACTCGAGGTTCTGGCTGTGCAGGATGGGTCCGAGGAGAGTGATGGCTTCTGAAGTTTCCGGCTGGGGTGGGGTGGGGAGCATGCCCTTTCTACCTGTGGGTGCCTTTCCGCCAAAAAGTGCCCCCTGCAGAGCCATGTGGGGACAGGATGTGAGGTGGCAGCAGGTGTCTTAGGCTTTACCACCTATTGGAAGATCAGGATATACAGGCCTCAGTAGCCTGGTTAAGATGACAATGCATGAAATCTGAGTCCTTTATTCCTACTTGTATCTGAAAGTCACTGCTAAAGTAATGCGCTACCTAAGTTAGTCCTAACAACGAACTCTTCACTAGCTCTGCCACCAACTAACTGTGTAAAAGAAAACTTAAATTCACCTTTGTGACCAGATATCCTGCCTATTAAAAAACTTGGACTAAATGGTCCCAAGACTCCTAATGACAAAATTCTATTTTTCATTGGGTCCAAATGTTTACACTACTAAAATTTTTCCATCTCTTACTTACCATGTAATGTTGAACAGATTATGTCACATCTCTGTGCCTCAGTTTTTCTGTTTGTAAGATGTGGGAGTAAGAGTAGTTACCTAGCTTATAATTTTGTCATGAGAATTAAATAGATGGTACATGCCAAGCCCTTGGAACAGGGCCTGGCACAGAGCAAGTGTGCAGTGACCATTAGCTGCTGCTAAGTAAATTTCCCACTCGCTTACTCTGTGGATGTTTTCTTGCTCATATTTGCCTACCATATCCATCTGCATATGTTCAATTTCCTGGTTTTCTATATGATCTAGTTCCTATATGAACCAGCTTTATATAAATAGATTTATTTCACTGTGAGAATGAATCACATTAGAAATACTTCACCAGCTGAAAAAGCTAAATTTTTTCTTTCAATATTATAGCATATTTGCTTTTCAAAAAAATATACAAACCAATGTAACATGTACATTGCTTAGTTTGGTATAAGTTACCAACAAACTAGGTTGGAAATGCCCAAAGAGAATGAAGAAACAAACTTAAATTTACTTAACTCTGGTTGTACATGTGATTTGAATTCTTTGAGAGTTTAGTAGAATGCGCAGATTTAAGTGGCAGGAGTCCTTGGCTGGAGTCCCACATGAATGTCACCTCTCATGGTGACAATAGTCTTTAACTCTTTCTGGGCCTCCTGTTAAAAGAACGAATCTGACGATATAATTGTTACTCCCCCTTCTGTTTTGCAGTGCTCACTGTCTTCGCATTTTCTGGGATGGTATTCGAACCTGCTTCCTTCAGATGTTACACCCGTCCTTTCAAAATGTCTTAGGTTGCGGGTCTGATGAGACCGAGTCTTCTGTCTTGCTCTCAAAACATTCTTGCATCTTTCTCTATGCATTGTTATTTTTATTGATGAGGCTTTTAGGAAATAGGTGATATTTTTAACATTTCTTTTAAGTCACTTGTCATCTCTTATCACCCACATCATCTGTACACTTCAAGATGTAGCCAGTTTAAAGAAAAACTTATTCTTTGCAGCCTTTTTCCCCCTGCTAATGGAGCTGTACCACCTGAAACCTTCACTATGCCAAATTTGAAGTCTTAATTTCAACTCCTATCCCTGTCCTCCACCTGCCTCTGCCTTGCTCCTAGTCAGCTTGCTAACTACCAGTGGCACACTGCCTGATTATTTTATAGTAATAAGCATCCTATTTTAACATTTAGATGTGCTTTAAAAAAAACTTAAGTATGAAATGTCTGATTTCCTTAAGTACTGGGTATGACAGTTGATATCTGACGTTTAACTTTGACCCTTATTTTTATTATAAAGGTATATCCTCACTCTTTCAAACACATGGCTTGTGATTATCTTTCAAAAAAATTTTTTAGAGCAATTTTTGCGAGACCATGGGGAAGTCAAAATTTCGTGTTATTTTCAAATATGAGTTCCTTCATGAAACCAATGCTGTGCAGACAGCTGGAGATATCAATGAAGTGTCTGGGAAGGATGTGGCTAATGAACGCACAGTACATTGATGGTTTGAGAAGTTCTGTTTTGGTGATTTTAATCTTGAAAATGAGCCATGTGAGCGACTTGAGATGAAGGTGGATAATGATGAGCAGAAAGCGGTAGTGGAAGTGAATTCATTTCAACCTATGGGGGAATCAGCAAGGTTTGATGTTACTATTCCAACAATGTTGGACGATTTAAAGCAAATTGTCAAGGTAAAGAAGCTGGATATTGCATGAATTAAACAAGCATCAGAAGAGAAATCATCTCAAAGCTTTCCTTTCTTTGTTGTCACGACATAAGTGGTTGAACCATTTCTACACCATGTTGTTACATACGATGAAAAACGAATTCTTTTTGACAATTACAAGCATTTGGCACAATGGTTGGATAAAGATGAAGTGCCCAAACGGTCCAAAATGGAATATTCATCACAAGTTAATGGTGTCTGTCTGGTGATCCAGCACTGGTATTAGCCACTACATCGTCATGAAACCTGGTAAGTCACTTATAGCAGATGTCTATTGCAATCAGACGAAATGATGAGAATGCTCGTGATGAAGCAGCAGAGATTGGTCAATAGAGACAGGCCAATCCTCTTGCAAGACCATATTTTGCAAAAAACAACACTGCTCAAACTACAGCAGTTGGACTTGGAAACTCTCTGTCATCCACCATATTCACCAGACCTTGCACCAACTGACTACCACTTCTTCCAGGCTTTGGGTCGCTTCTTGCGAGGAAAAATATTCAATTCTCAATAAGCTGTGGAAAACCCCTTTCACAATGTCATGGCCACTCACTCTCCAGGCTTCTTCATTGCTGGCATAAGCAAGCTA